>LPNX010311696.1:199880-315480 GCA_001517045.1 Pseudotsuga menziesii | reverse complement strand
GGAGAGAGAGAGAGAGAGAGAGAGAGAGAGAGAGAGAGAGAGAGAGGGAGAGAGAGAGAGAGAGAGAGAGAGATGAGGGATGTATAGTTGTATGGGGGAGGGGGATTAAGATATAGATAGATATAGAAGGGGGATTATTGGAAGGGGGATAGGGGAGGAGGGGTGTGAGAGAGGGGAGGGGGTTTAGAGGGTTGAGGAAGGGAAAGAGAGAAGGTGTTAGGAAGGTTGAATTATACTTAAACGTAACGTGTACACATTTCATTGACTAAAAACACATGCACATTTTTCTCTACTGCAATTGTGCATTAACCGTGTAACTTTCACTAAAATTGTGTAATAGCAATGCAACCACCACCTTTAATGTACACCATAATATCCTCCATCCATCATCATCATTGTACACCAAGTACACCATAATATCCTCAATCCATAATCATCATTGTACACCAAGTACACCATAATATCCTCATCCACCATCATCCAAATAGACCACAAGATCCTCATCCATCATCATCATTGTGCTTCACCATCCCCATGCTCATTTTCACCATCACCATCATGACTCATCAACACCATGCATCTCACATTGTGCCACTCCCACTACTTTCCAAGCAAAATGTGATTTGCTTCTATATTGGTTCAACTATTCATATTCATAAACAACTTGATAAATTGCACAAGATTGGTCATAGATTCATTGTCTTTGATCCAAGTACACCATAAGATCCTCATCCATCATCATCATCGCATTTCACCATTTCCATGCTCATTTTCACCATCACCCTCATGATTCATGAACTCCATGCATCTCATGGCATTGTTCCACTCCCAGTACTTGACAAACAAAATATCATTTGCCTCTTTATTGGTTCAACTATTCATATTCATAAACAACTTGATAAATTGCACAAGCTTGGTCATGGATTTATTACCCGAGTTTTTTTCTCTTATCCAAGTAAATTGTAATATTCTCATCCATAATCATCATCATCATTGTCCTTCACCATCCCCATGCTCATTTTCACCATCACCATCATGATTCATCAACACCATGCATCTCACATTATGCCACTCCCACTACTTTCCAAGAAAAATATCTTTTGCTTCTATATTGTTTCAATTGTTCATATTCATAAACAACTTGATAAAATCCACAAGCTTGGTCATGGATTTGTTGTCTTCATTTTTTTCTCTCATCCAATTACACCATAAGATCCTCGTCCATTATCATCATTGTGCTTCACCGTCCCCATGCTCATTTTCACCATTAAAATCATGCTTCATCAACACTACGTATCTCACATTGTGCCACTCCCACTACTTTCCTAATCTAGAAATCTAGAATCCTAGAATCTATCCCTATAAACCTACTCTATCCCTAGAAACCCTATATGTATTCTTATTTCCATAATTTTTGATGGGTCACTATATGCATCCTTCATTGTATTCTCACCAATTGGGCTTCCTTAATGGCCTTGGGGTACACATGTAAGATAACTGGCACATGTATGAAATGATGAATGTACATGTGGTATTGGAGCATGCAGATGCAAGCTTAGAATGCGTGTGTGGAGACCTAATGTCATGCATGTTTTAGAGTTTGGTTTGCACAGTGCTACTTGCACCAAATGTTGAATTTTTCATTTCATCATTACTATTCATTGCTTAGTGGAACACATGAAAATTCTTGCATTGGGGGGTCAAATTCCACAAAACCCACCATGATAGCCTTCAATGGGTCTGCCCAACTTTTCCATGCCTAGATACACATGCCCACACTTATGGAAATCAATTTGAATTATCAATGGTGTTTTTAGGCCCCATGACCAATTTGGCATGTCCCTAAATGGCTATAGTAGGCTATTTACAAATGGACATAGAACAAAAACCGTGAATTGGATCACAAAACCATCAATTTTGTTGGATTCTTGGCACCAAATTATAGGTAGGGGTGCTCAACTCTTATGTTTTCCATGGCCGAAGGTGCCTTTTATTTGGTTGAACAAGACACTAGGGTTTTTCTCAGTGGAACACTTAACAAATATTGCATTGGGGGGTCAAAATCCAAACCGGGATGCATAACTGGGTTATGTCAGCTCCCACAACTTTGTTTGGGAATTTTGGACATGGTCATGCTAACAACAATTTCTTAGCATATTTCCATAAAAATTAGCCCCTTGTGTAAAATTGGAATTGGTTCTTACTAAGCAAAATACTAGTTCTAGATATGGTATAATAAGACCATTTCTAGGAAATTGAACTATCATGGTAAATGCCTTCAGTTGTCTGAAACTGGGCATCCTGAATCCAACATAATCAATAGTTTCATAATATGAGTTACAGTTTTTATTCTATGGCCAATTGAGACTCACCCCTTAGTGACATTCAAGGACAATTTTTGAATCTTCTCCAAGGGAACAAAATCCATACCAGGAAGCATAAATAGGTTACTTCAACTCCCACAATGTGTTTGGCCACTGTGGGAATTGTCACGTTTCCCACGGCCACCCAAATATTTCAATTCAAAATTGACCGCCTTGTGTGAAATTGGTACTATGGGATAATAAAAAAAGGACGTAGATTGTCTAACCATCCTAATATACTTTGTATCCATGGTTGGTGTATCCCTTCCCAAAAACACCTCCAGGAGCTATCATAACTTAGTTCTATTGTTCATTTCAAATTATATGCCTCGGGATCAGATTCACCATGTGTCCCTGAAAGGATTTAGGTTGTGAGTTGCAATGGGCCAAATCCGTTGGATTAACTGTCAACTCCGTTGGATTTGTGACATTGACATAGTGATAGGGGTGCCTCTCCTCCATGGATCCATGGCCAAAAACTTGTCTTGTTTGATGATTCCATAAACTAGGGTTTTCCTCGGTAAGAGGCATTGCAATTTTTTCACAAAGGGGTCAACAACAAAAATACCTGGATTGTGAATTCATGACTATAGTTACAAAATTGAACCTGCCTAAACACACTTGGAGGATCACATAGAAAATAGTTCTACTAACCGGTTGGGATTCTATGCCCCCGACAAGGATTCACCATGTGTCCCTGAAAGCCTCTAGGAGGTGAGTCTCAATTATCTATAGAATGATAACCATGGATCAGATTGATAAAACATTGAATCCATTGCATTTGTGACATCACCATAATTCTAGGGGTGCCTCTCTCCTTTGGGTCCATGGCCGAGAGCTCATCCTTTTCAACGATTTTAGAAACTAGGGGTTGACTTGGGAAATACCTTGATCATGAACTTGTGGATAAAATCACATTGAATATTCCTAAACACACTTGCAATATCTCATGGAACTTAGTTTTTCTGCTTGGTCGGGATTCTATACCCCCAACAACGATTCACCATGTGTTAGTGAAAGCCTCTAGGAGGAAAGTTTTAATTGACCATAAAATGATGATCATGACTCAGATAAAAAAAATTTCCACTACGTTGGATTCATGAAAAAAACTACTAAGGTTCAAGTACATATTGTGAAAGCTACATGTAGTTCAATTTTCATAAAGAAAAACCTTGATATGGGAAAATGTTCTCTAATGCCCGACCTTAAACTATGGGAAGTTGCATACTATTACAATAAAATCAAGTTTGAAACTCTACATAGACGTTTTAGATGCAAGGTCTCCATAATAACACAAGTCTTCATGGACAATATTTTTAAACTCCAAGCCATGTCTAAATGAATTGCTATCAATCTTGACCCCAACTCACTAGCAATTTTTTGCAAAATTTGTTTTGGATTAAAGGTATTTAGTCAGAATCTCAACACAATTCGACTCCAAATAGATGGATATATGGAAGCATGAACCAATAATGAAAAAAACATAGCTAAAATTTGTTTGTTGGTTCAAATAAACATTTTTTCCTTTGAATGTGGGTTTTTGTTTTTTTTTTTGTTATTTTGTGAGAATTTAGGGTTCATTGTAGTTTTTTTTAATTGTTTTTTTAGAATAAAAATGAATGTGGACACAAGAATTACCTGTGGTGGAGATGAAAATCCTTGATGATGCTTGTATAGAAGTAAATCACACCTACATTTTTTCCCTTGTTGCTAATCGAAATGGAATTCCACAAAATAATGAGAATGGGGTTGCAGGGGAGCTTTTGGGAGTAAAAATCGGTTCTTACAAAGCGCACATGTTTTTTAGTGATGCAAAATGCACATGCATTTTGGAGAGGAAAAATATGGATATGTTTTTTTCTCCTACCTTGTGTGGCATCCCAAGTCTCTGCCTCAACCCTCCCTTTTCCTAGCATTAAAAAACACATGTTTGTTTTCAATTTCTATATCAGATGCTTGTTTTGTAAAATATGGCTTGCATCTAAAAGGTCCCACATCTTCTTGCATTCACCCATATATAATGGAAGTACAATAAATATATAACAAATAACATTCTATCAGGGATATGAAAAAACTTATAATTACAAAGTTGTAAGGTAAGTACTTTCTTCTTGTATAGAGAGTGACTAGATACAAATTAGAAATAAAAAGTTATGACAAAAATGGTAAAATATTTAATTTTTCTCTTAAATATATGATGCATTTTGGACTTGATAATTTTTTATTAATAATATATGATAATAGTAAATATAATAATATTACATATAAACAACTATGTATTAAATATTATATTATAACTATATAGTACAACAGATAAAAACTATATAAAAATAATATAATGATAATATGAGATCCATCTTAAATCCAGATCTAGAGAGATCTAATTTTTTTCAGCGTAATTTTTTTTTAAACTTGAATTTTTTACACTTACATAAAAAATATTTGGTTTAAATTTTTTATTGTATGATTTGGCATGAAATTTTTGGATTACTTTTTATTTTTTGTACATAACACTACGTTATGTGACAACGTCTCCTCCCCCATACTAGGTTGTAGACCACCTCCCTACTCTGAATGCAATAATATGAGTAGTCTATTTGTTCTATGTTTTCGATTTCCAATGGTTTTTTGTCTATGCAATTTTTTAAATATTTCCAACCAGAGTCTGGACAAAACAAACTGAAAAATATACCCAAAACATATATATAATATAATAATATACTATTAATATACAATGAAAGGACACCATTATTGTTAGTATATATAATAAATGAAAAACAATAAATAAATGATAAATGTGGCAAAATCAATAGCAAAAGTATTAATAAAATTAAACAATTGTATATTTAGTGTTTTAATGATATTTATCATATTTCAAGACAATCGCACTAAGTTCTAAATTAAGATAAGGTATATGGATATATATAGTTGAAGATTGTAAAATAAAAAAATTGACTTATAATACATTCCTAACGTTTATGTATCCAACTTAACAATTATAGTCGACTCTATTTTTTGAAATTCGATTAATTATTGAATTTTCAACTCAATAGACATAAGTTTTCTTATTTGGTTCATCCTAACCCTAAATTTCTTCTAATTGACCAACAAAGAGTTGTTAAGCTACCTCACTATTTGAATTTTTTATATATAAAATTCAATATCTCCCACCTTACAAATACTTGAGTTAGTAACCCTTACGAGAGTTTATGTCTATGTTCATGATGTTATAGGTGGCAGATTATAGGTTTATTGAGAAAAAATAATCTTCAAGTGCACAAACATTGTGACAGTAAAGTTGTGATGGTCATTAACTTGGCTTGATATTGTTAATGTTCCCTATTTCCTTAATCTCTCATATCTCACCTTGTTAATTTCACAGTATTCTTTTTAATGTATAGGACATGTTGTCACATTATGTAACTTAACGTTCCCAAAAATATAGATCTGTAGGATCAAACTCCATGGATGAGCCCTCAAACCTCCACATTTGACCTTTGTTTGTTATCAATCACCTCCATGGGTATTATAGGCACCATCGAGAGGTTAGTTGTGCACTGAGAATGCATCTAGAGGTCTATCCAATGTAATAGGAGGCGAATAATAGGTCTTGTGCCCTAAATAATGCTTTTTGGAATCAACTGCAATGAACAACAACAACTACCCACAAATATCATATGGCTATAGTGTTGAATGCATCCTTGAATGGCCACATGAGACCCTTGTACAATATATCTGGACTTCTGGAGAGATATGATTGCCATGATTAACCACAACACATTTTGTGAATGAGAATCTAGCTCAATCTCACACCATGAATCATTATTCGAGCCATGGTCATGGTTCTTTAACATCTAAGTGGTATACGAGTTCTACGTGGAACATTTTTTTCACTAGAAACAATCTTCAAGGTCTAAACATGGTCAAGGGGGAAGACACGGGGCTTAAGGACTAAATGAAGGTCTTCTAGAGCTCTAGATATATGGCCAGGGGAGGAAAACACTTGGGCCTTAAGTCATAAATTCTTCTTCTCAAGTGAATCACCATGAACAACAATTGCAAACCACAATAAAAACCTTTCTCGGGCCTTTGGCATCAATGTTGGTTATGCATTCCATTTAGAAAATTTTCCCACCAAGGATGGGTTGCAGGGCATTTAACATGGTTGACAAAGGAAAAAAAGCATATCAGGATATTGTTGAATCCTCTAAGTCTCAAGAGCCTTGTATCAGTCCTCATACCAACACAAGTCATTTGTATGGGATCTTTGAAGGTCTTCAACTTGGATATTAGTATCATGGTTATATTTTGGGCATCGGAAATGGGCTTGGATTATGCAATGGGGTCAAGGGAGTAAGAAAAGGTTTTAATCCCTAATTGAACCTTTTTTTATATCAACTTCCATAAACAAACTCTGGCCATAGAAACATAACCCCTCACTAAGGATTATTTTCACCAAGAGTTAGAGATGGGTGGAATTAATATGTTTCATGCATCGTGGATGGGTCTTGAGACCTTAGCCATAGTCATGGTAGGAAAACAATATCCCTAGGCCCTTAATATTGGCTTGGGGAGGGGAAAAACATCCTCATGCCCTAAACAAAGTTTCTCAGGTTTAAGCACCATGAATATGTCCTCAAACCACCACATAGGAATGTGGATGGTTTGTAGGGCCTTATGGCATAATCAAAGACGAAAACTAGTGTATTAGGATTTTATTGAAGCTTCTTTATGTAAAGAGCCTTGAATAAGTACTTAAACTAACACGTGGAGGTATTTGGATTTAGAGTGTAATGTAGTTACCATGAGTATGTGTTTTTCACTAGAAATGCATGTTGAGGCATAAGCATGGTCAGGGGATCACAACAACCTTAACCCCTATTCAACCTTCTTGGGATTGGACATTACAAAAAACACCTAGAAACCATGACATGAGCTATCTCTAGGGATTCCTTTACATCCGAGTTAAATGTTGATGTCATTATTAG
Organism: Pseudotsuga menziesii; assembly: GCA_001517045.1. NCBI lineage: Eukaryota > Viridiplantae > Streptophyta > Pinopsida > Pinales > Pinaceae > Pseudotsuga > Pseudotsuga menziesii. Next base: position 308,129 of record LPNX010311696.1, on the reverse strand, counting down.
GTATTAGGAATCATGGATGAGTGTCGATTCCTCATTGCAAGGAAAACACCTTTTATTAGATGTTGTAGTGGAGGTTTCTAGTGCTACAAGATTTGGGAAAATTATCAAAAAAACCTTTTCCACAACCTCCATAATTGATACTAGAGGATTTAGTGAAGATGATAACAAAGGTTTTAGTAGAGTTTTTTTGTCAGAGGCCATAGGTTTTAGCAGAGGTTCGGTGCACCTATAATAAATAAGCACATGTGCGCTTATACCAAAGATTACAACTAGTGCACCTTCACCAAAGAGGAGCACTGAAACCAATGTGCCTTCACCAAAGAGAAGCACTGGCATCGGTGTGCTTTCACCAAAGAGAAGAACCGACATAGGTTCACCTTCACCAAAGATGAGCACCAACACTAGTGGTGCACCTTATACAAATAGGAGCACCATAATTGGTGCACCTTCACTAAAGAGGAGCATCGACACCAATGTGCCTTCACCAAAGAGGAGAATCAATATTTTTTTGGCCAAATGCACACCGATGCTCAAGGGTCATGGAGCACCAATGCACCTACAGTAAAGAAGCATTAGTGCACCTATACCAAACATGAGCACATGTGCACCTTGACAAAAAATGAGCACCCCCATACCAAATGTGAGCACTGATGACAAAAAACAATATGCCATGTACAAAAACCTTGTGAACATGCAAATAAAGGGAGGTGTTGATTTAATAAATAGATTATTATTAAAATGTAGTGACATTATAACTTTGATTTTTAATATTCCAATTATTAGTTCTTACCCTTGTTTATTAATGAATCTCTTATGTACAATTTAAAAATGAAATACTTGTCAAATATTACACACAAATTATAATTTTGGGTTTTTTATATAAAAATTATAGTTAAACTCACATGAAGTAAGAAATTATCAATAAACATAAAAATAATATTATGAAAATATCCAACAATTGATATTCAAATGCTAAGCATTACAATTTATATTAATGGTGATGAAACTACCCTTGCAAAACAATGGTGAGTGTCAACCGGTCAATTTACCACTTAATGAGTGGATATATTATAATTATAAAACCGATGGAAGGTCGTTTCGGCCGCACAGTATACTTCCTTCTCTAGAGGTCCAATTGGGAGGGAAGACTGTCGCGATCGAATTCGAGGTTTTTGATGCGCCCCTTGACTACAATCTTTTGCTAGGTAGGAACTGGATGTACAATATGCAAGTTGTAGCCTCTTCCCTATTCCGAGTGGTTTGCTTTCCGTTTAATGGGAAGATCGTTACTATTGATCAAAAGTCTTTCCAGAATCCGAGTGCAAACACATCATCAGGAGATTCTATCCCGATTATCAATCATTCTCATCCGACAACTGAGAACGTGGGTGTAGGTATGTATCCTTCTCTCATGGGAACCTTTAGTTGTCCTACGCCCATTCTTATGATTGGGTCTAGTCTTGGTGGGGCTTCGTCCTCGTCGAATTCGATATCCTTTCACACTAATCATGGAAGATCCTTGGATTCTTCCTTCACCAAGTACTTTGAGTATGCCTGTTGGGACAGACGTGTCGTTGCATGCAACAATGGTGGCGTATCAATCGAATCTTGATCATGTTGTAGATCCTAGTCCTTCCTCTTCGTGGACGGAGGAGGAGGACCATTATGTGCTTCCTGCATGGGCAGTAGAGTTGTCGCACTCTCACGACTTTCTTGATGATGTTTTTTCGTTAGATGAAGCTATTCTTGAGGCCATGTCTGGGATTGAACAACCTTGGGAAGAGTTGCACCATAGATCGTATTTCCTTCCTGAGCTTGATCGTTTAGAGTGTGATGACTTTAGGGCGATTCTAAGCGAGAAAATTGGTAGCCCCGTGGTCCCATTAAGCTCTCCTGGTCAGATGGCTGAAGGGAACATGGCTAACCTGTCACCAACGATTCCTATCAACATTTCTCGTGATCCTGGTAAGGTTGAGAATGTTTACATTAGGTTGGATTGTTCCCCCAATGATATTAAAGAGTATACTGAGTTGTTTAAGGAGTTTTGTGATATTTTCGCTTGGTCATACGAATAAATGCCAGGTATAGACCCTCGTATTGTCGAACACGAAATCAAGACCTATCCGGATGCAAAATCGGTTTGACAGCGTTTGCGTGCTGTGAATCCTAGGAAAGCACTCGCCATTAAATTTGAGATAGAGAAACTGCTCTAAGCTGGTTTTATCTATCTCATTCCCTTGACAGAGTGGGTTTCAAATCTCATTCCAGTGGATAAGAAGCAGGGAGCGATCCGAATATGCACTAATTTCCGTGATTTAAATCGAGCCTATCTTAAAGATAATTTCCCTACACCATTTATTGATCAAATTTTGGATGAGTGTGCGGGAAGTGAGGTATTTTATTTTGTGGATGGATTTTTTGGATATAATCAGATACAAATTAAACCCGAGGATCAACACAAGACCGCATTGATTTATCCTTGGGGAACTTTTGCGTATCGGAAGATGCCCTTTGGCCTTAAAAATGCCGAAGCTACATTTCAGTGAGCCATGACCTTAATCTTTCACGATCTTAAAATGATTATTGAAGTATATTTGGGTGATCTCGCTACTCACTCTTGTTTGAGAGTGCGCCGTCCTTACCATTTGCAATTAGTGTTCGAAATATGCCGTCATTATCAAGTTCGTTTAAATCCTCATAAGTGCATATTTTGCATGAAAGTTGGTCGTTTACTAGGATTCATCATATCCAAGGAGGGTATTAGGGTTATTCCCTTGAAGGTTGAGGCAATACTTCAATTGTCTCCCCTGCGTAACATTCGACACCTTCAATGTTTACAAGGTATGGTGAACTTCTTGCGAAGGTTCATGGTCAATTTTTCCAACTTGACTAAAGGCTTCATGTCTTTGTTGAAGAAGGACACCCCTTTTTACTGGGATGAGTGAGCCCAGGAGTCTTTCAATGCTCTTAAGAAATCCTTAGCAATGGCCCCCGTGCTTAGTCCACCAGACTATATCCATGATTTCTTGATTTATGTGGCCACGTCTCAGGAGACGGTTGGTATGGTATTGGTTCAAGAGGATGAGGAGCTCCATGAGCATGTCATATATTATTTGAGCTGAAACCTTATTGATGCCGAACTTCATTATTCCCATGAGTAGAAGCTAGCCTTAGCCACCGTTCATGCGGTTCGGCATTTGAGACATTACATTCTCCTTCACCAAACTTTGGTCGTAGCTCACATCAATCCGTTTCAGTTCGTCCTCACTAGAAGGATGATTGGGGGAAAATATAATAAATGGATTGTGATTTTTCAAGAGTTTGATCTTGAGTTCATTTCGGTGAAATCGAAGAAATCGTTAATCTTTTCTGAGCTCATATCAGATTTCCCAAATTTGGAGGAAGAGGAAGTTTATGAGGATTCTTTTGTCGATGAGCATATATTCCTCATCTCAACTGTGGACCCTTGGTATGGGGATATTATCATGTATTTTCAAACATTGAAGGTCCCTACTCACCTCTCATGGGATGAGTGACGACGACTACGTCACGTAGCGAAGAACTACCTCATAGTGGATGATACTTTGTATTGCCATGGGGTGGATTTCATTTTACATCGTTGTTTAAATAATGATGAGGTTGAGGTCGTGCTTAATAATTGCCACGAAGGGGTATGTGGTGGTCATTCATTTGGGCTTTCTACAACCCAAAAAATCTTAAGAGCGAGCTATTTTTGGCCGTCCATCTTTAAGGATTGCGTTAATGCGGTCAAGAAGTGCCACCCTTGCCACGTGTTTGCACGTAATATGCGCTCGTGTCCTGCCCCTTTGCATCCTATTGTCATTGCCAGTCCCTTCACCAAGTGGGGGCTTAATTTTATGAATTGCAACCTAGCTTCGACTTGGGGGCACCATCATATTACTGTGGCTGTTGATTACTTGAAAAAATGGGTAGAGGCTATGCCCATAGTTAAATCTGATGGTGAGACAACCACACATTTTGTATTTAACTAGATTATCACCCGGTTTGGCCTTCCGAGAGAGCTTGTCACTGACCATGGAAGGAAATTTTAGAAAAAAATGATGGAAGAGTTGGCTTCCAATTTAGGATATAAGCAAGAGCACTGCTCTTCTTATTACCCTCAAGCGAATGGACAGGTTGAAGCAGTGAACAAGTCACTTAAGTCCATTCTCCAACGAACCATCGCATAGAGCAAGAATAATTGGCATGTCATGTTGTGTGCTGATTTGTGGGCTTATAGAACCGCGGTCAAGACGGCCACCAGTTTTTCTCCCTATCAGCTTGTGCATGGGGTGGAGTCAGTATTACCAGTTGAATGCGAAATCCCTTCTTTGAAGCTAGCTGTGGAGATTTTACTAGAGACTTCCAAATTGGAAGAGTGTTTGGTCCACTTAGAGCAGCTTGATGAGTAGGGTCGAGATGCCTTAGTGGCTCTAGAGGTTAACAAGCATTGCGTTAAGGTCCAGTATGTTAAGTCTGTCCGTCCTAGGAGGTTTAGTGAAGGTGACTTGGTCCTTTTGTGGGATCAAGCTAAGGAACCCTTGGGGGCAGGAAAGTTTAATACCATGAGGCATGGTCCTTACGTTGTTAAGCGTGTTTTAGAGAAAGGCACCTATGAGCTGGTTGGTTATGAAGGGACAGCCTTGGCAGAGCCTAGAAATGGGCTCTATCTCAAAAAATACTATGCATGATATTCACCCAGGGCTGATTTTTGTATATTATTGTATAGTTTTGAATTGCATAGTTAGGTTTTCTTATGGTGATTGGGTTTGTTGATTAGATTTCTTTTGTTATGGCAGATGTCGATGGAGTATTCTGTTCACATAGGATTCATTGATGGTGCTAGCCACCACACTCAAAACTCAGCTTCAGTTACTTGGGTGATCTATTCTCCTACGGGTCAAGTATTGTCTTCAGGAGGCATATGTTCATGGCCTTCGTTAAACAATGTTGTTGAAATAGTGTCATTATTGAGTTATTGTGTGATTTCATTTCACATGGTCTTCATTCTCTTGAGGTACATATTGATTCGCAGTTAGTGGTTTCACAACTTAATGGCCTGTATCACAAAGACATTTTACACATGTAAATAGAATAATAATCGATCATCATAAATATTTTTCATTAAGTTAAAAAAAGGTGATGTCATAATACATAAGTGTCATATACAAAATTGGGGCTTCCGAGCCACTAAAATATACTACACGGTCATACAAAAAATATATACAGCCAGGTCTCTAAGCCTGAGGTGGAGGAGGGTGCTAATCATGGTAGTACACTACAGCTCTAGCTAGCTGGTGAAACAATCGAACCCATGCTCGTGGTACTCCAACCACCTGGTGCTTCATGGACTCAAGCAAGTACTTGACTTGCGCCATGGGTACTCTCTGTGTCAATCAAACAAAGTTCGTGTGAATGCTCTGGAGCGTCCACTCCACATACGCACCTATTATCTCATCACCTCTTCCCCTCTGTCGATGACAAGGAAAGCAATCTATCCGTCGTGGTCCTACATTTGCATATACATGATAGAGTATCACTATGTGTCGTCACACCAAAAACATGTCTTTTGATTTCATATATCAAAAAACACAAAAAAAATTAAATAATTCAAAAATTAAAAGTGGGTTTGGGATTCGTTACCTATGTCTCCATAAGCCGCTCATGGTGGTAGGGGCATGTTTGGATCACTACGGAAGTCAATCCCTGCATAGGGATAGTCATCTATGGCGATGAGCTGTCTTCGCCACCATGAAAAGAACTATGATGGGTAGGGGTTAGCCACCCTTCCACCTCCCAGTCTGCGCATGAGATTAGCCCAATGTCGCTAAGTTGGATCCCAGAATCCATGTGGAGCAATGTCTACTCTAGGGCTTAGCCCTGGCACCCGCTCAAAGAAGAATGTGCTCAGTATGCTGCCAAACCCAAAGTTTCGCACCCTACGAATCTTGCAGTCACTGAGCTGTTGTTTCATGTTGATCAGTAGTGTAGTACTCTAGTCATATATTGTAGGCCACATACACTTTACCGCATAGAACATCATTGGTCGTGAGGCCTGATGGAGTGATTCCAAACCTGTAATCCTGCCTAAGGCCAAAAGTATGGCTTTCAGCCCCAGAATCTTAATCGAGTTTGTCAAGATTTGACTCCCAACCTTCTTTGTATCAGGAAGGAAGTACACAACTATGTACTCATCTATGGTCATCCCGCCTCCTATCCCACAAGATCAGAGGTTCACCATCTCCCTTCGTCGGGACAAACCTATGATGAAATATATGTCCTCAACCTCAATGCTGAGTGACATCCCATCTATCTGGAAATTTTCAGACTCTGGATCCCAGTAATATACCAGTAGCTGGAGTAGTCTTGGCTTTGCCCTCTAGCTACCAAGACACCAAAACTTGTATAAGCAACATGCCCGTAATGCTTGTTGAGCCATGAGGTCAGCCTGAACAACTTCCTCAACATCACCATGTTCCCTTTCTCTCCACTCTAGTACCATCGTGCACAAAAAACACAATTTTTTATCATTATTTGCCCATAAAAACCTTGTTTGCGGCACTATACGCGACTGTCTACAAAACAACCACGTATGTACACGGTTTTCATGGCATTTTCTGCGCTTGTCCAACCCTATACACGGAAAAATGCACGATTTCCGCGTGGGCCGAAACGCCCAAGTTGGGATGGCCTAAAAAATTAAATTGACCATGAAAATTTAAATTTTTTATATCAAAATGAAAGCGAGGGGCAAGGGAATTTACCTAGATGAAATGTGGAGGGATTTCGCCGGACGATGCTCCCAAAATTCGCTTTTGAAGTTCTGGACTCAAATGCACTATGGTGGGTAAAAATTCAAAATGGTTTGAATTTTTTTAATTTTTCACTATTTTATAGAAATTTTTTGAATTTTTTACCCCTTTCTATAGTTTTTTTACCGTTTCTAACCATTTTGGACCGTTTGAATTAATTTGATGTTGTAGGAGCCTATTTCAGGTATTATGTCTAAAATGGCATATAGTTTAGGTTTTCATATCCGCTTGCATTTTGCATAACCTTATGACCGTTTCATCTTAACCCTAGGTACAAACCCATTCTATCTTGTCACAGAACCTTTTTGCTGCTTTTAGAAGTGACATGTTGTGAATGGTAGAGCTTTCCCATACATGGGTACCCTAGTTACATCTTGTTTTGCATTTGGTGCCCATGCCGACATTTCTCCTTTAGGGTGTGGGAGTCCTTTGTATAGTACCACCATGACTTTGAGCAAGAGCTTCATACTCTTCTTGAACTTTATGCTGGCCTTTCCCCTGGGACTCCCTTGTATATGTCAAGTTGTAATTGCATTATCATGAGTTTTTCTTGCCTTATTGAGCCTTATGCCGACTTCCTTGACTTTGATTATCAACCATATAGCCCGAGCTTGTCTCATGTATAACCAAGTAGATCCTTTTTACATATCTTTTGTAGCTTGATTCCCCATTTTTTACCGAGAGGGGACCTTCCCCCGAGTGTCATTATCCTGCACATGTTTCCTTGCATTGAGCATAGGTATGTTCCGTTGCCTGGAACTAGTTTTCTTATTCCTTGACACTCGTCTCCTCCTAGATTTGTAACTATAGAGCACTTTTATTCTTTTTCAAGCTTTTCAAAATATCTGAAAAAGTCCAAAAGAAATAAAAAAAACAAAAAGCGGACAGGAAAAGATGTTATCTTTAGCAGCAGTTGAGTCATGTCGCCTTCGAACAGAGCACTGTATATCACATCCGTTGGTCTGCCTCTAAATTTGGGGGAGATTTTTGCCTTTAAATTGATATGATTTACAGGAAGAAGAAAAAAAACTAGAGAGAAAATGCACGAAGCAAAATTAAAAATACTCATATCATATCCTCTATAGTAGCAACATTAAAAACACTATTAAAGTACATATTAAAAACGAAAGAGTATATGAATAGTCTAGGTAATAGCTCCTCAAGAAGCCCAAACACCATGAACAAGATAGAATGCAACCATTTTTTTATTATCATAATGTGTTAATGTGTATCTTCCTTTATCTGTATTTACATCCATTTGTCCCTTACATTTTATATTATTGACAAAACTGTATTCCTACGCCAAAATACTCAAAACTCACATATACATTTTAATTTTTTTTTTGCAAAATAAAAAAATTGTCAAATTCAGAACTCATAGATACAAAATTTTCATACAAACTCAAAATTTTCTCCAGGCTGACTATTTTAATATATAAAATCTGTTTCTTTTTTTCACGACTATTTTTTTCACGCCATTTACACAGGGTTTTCATGCTGTTGGAGAAATTTTTTTCCACAGGTAGAGAATTCTTTTGGTTGATGAATTTATTCTTATCATTGCTATTGCCATTAAAACATAGTAAATTTTTGTTTTTATAAAATAAAATAAAAATGCCAAATTCAAAACTCACATATACAATTTTTATTTTTATTTTTGCAAAATAAAAAATTGTCAAATTCAGAACTCATATATACAAAATTTTCACACAAACTCAAAATTTTCACCAGTCCTGTTTTAATATATAAAATTTGTATCAATTTAACTTTATTTAACAATATTATTTAATAACAGGTATTATTAGTTTTTAATTTTTAATATTTAATATTTAATAGTAATCATTTTTCTTTCTTCATTATATTACACATTTTATAGATTAATTTTTAAAAGTAACAACTAGCTAATTGATGTTGCATAAGTGGGGCTCCATTTTTTCAAATCATCGGAATCCATTCCCGACTTCTGCTTTCCGCTGTGTGGAACACAGAAATAGGAAGTTACAAGTTTGTAATAAAAAATTTTGTATTTCCAATTTGACATTCTGCTGTTTTCCGCAGTGCGGAACATAGAAATCAGAACTTACAAGTTCGTAATAAAACTTTCTATATTTTCGACTTCCTCTTTCAGCAGTGTGGAATTCGGAAAAGTCTTTGCCTCGTATTTTTTCTTATCTTATTTCCCGATTTCTGCTTTCTGCATTGCGGAATGCCGAAATCAGAAATTTGATTTTTCTTTTCTCAATTGTATACAATTTAAATTAGGGAGAATCTGATAGGTCTACCTCTAAACTTGGGGGAGATTTTGGGCTTTAAATTGATACGATTTGTAGGAAGAAGAAAAAAAATCGGAGAGAAAATGTAGGCTATTGCACGAAGCAAAATTAAAAATACTCATATCATATCCTCTATAGTAGCAACATTAAAAACACTGTTAAAGTACATATTAAAAAAGAAAGAGTATATGAATAATCTAGGCGGCTATCTGGTATCATGATAACCTTTCAACCATGAGAGAATCGACCCGGAGTTTCATTAACTTTGTAGTGCAAGCAAGTGATCCATTTCAGTTCCTAGCATATGTTATGTCTAACGAACAAGTTAGTGCTATCGATAGACTTTCTGGTGTACCAGTTACTTAAGATGCATTTGCCGGTGCTTATCAAATCATGAGTTATCTATTGCACAATGCTGAGATGGGTAGGCTCACAAATCTGCTTCCGTCTCCAGACAATGAGATTCAAGATCTTTATTCTATGTTGAAAGAAGAACTGAGGAAGTGCTTGCGTGTGATATATCAAGAGGATGACAATAAGTATGCTATCATAGAATCTCATTTAACAAGCTCCTCAAGAAGCCCAAAAATCATGAATAAGATAGAATGCAAGCAATTTTTTATTTTTATTTTTTATTATCATAATGTGTTTATGTGTATCTTCCTTTATCTTTATTTACATCCATTTGTCCCTTACATTTTATATTATCGATAAAACCGTATTCCTTACTAAGACGCCAAATAGTTGTTGGTGCATTGTCTTATTAGCAATTCATACACAACCGTAAACTGACCGATTCAGTCCAATTTGAGCCCTTGCATTTCCCTAGAATCTCGAATTTTCACGTAAACGAAGCTAATTTGGGCCTTGCATTTGTCCAGAATCTTGAATGTTCTTGTAAATGGAGGCTCAAAACAAAACGATAAGGGATCAAGAGACCTAAACAGAGCGAAAAAAAACTGAAAAGAGTAACACGACAAAGACAAAGGAAAGGGAGATTACTAAAAACACAATTTCTTTCTGGGGTTCTAACTATGAGAACTCAGGTCAGGTCGAACTTGACTATTGAATCGAATTACCTAGCCTTTCAGTTAGTGAGAATTACCAAGGCCCACGGCCTCTCCTTCAATTTTTAGTCCTTCAATCGAGTTTTTAAGAGTCTATTGCTATTCTTAACACTGGTCTTTGTTACCCTGTTTATAGTAGATTTTATTACAGTCTATTTTAGTTCAACGTTATGAATGTAGTATTATTAGGAACCATATTACTACTTATCAATTGTGATGTACCTAGGTGAATGGGCCTTATCTTGATTCTCTTGAAGTCATCGCGAGATTGCCTAACAATGATCATTAAGTCTCTTAACAGGCTCCCTTGTCTTTAAACTTGAAATCCGTCTATTTGTGCATAAAATTTGTCTCTGTGCATTAAAAAAATAAATTAATAAAATGGTTATTTAAACTATCAGTCAACTGAGATCAATACTAATACCCTCAAGAGTCATAAGCCCATATTGAAGTTCTTAAATATATTCTGCAAGCTTATCATTGCATCTTGGAGATTGAATATAGATAAGAATTTCTTCAAAACTGAAAAGGATATGGCACTCAGGAATCCGAAATGGAAGATATTGCTCTGTCCATGGAAATATGACACTAGGTTGCAAGAGTTGGGTTCTTGATATCACCGTAGCGAAAATAAAAAATATTTTTTTATTTGAAATTAAATATACTCAAAGTGTAATTATCGTGGAAAATAATTTGTCCCCATGTGAATAAATACCTTGTTAACATGCGATTGTCCAGTATTTTGATTTTTTGTTTTTCACTTTGTCCTTAGTCATTGAACAAGGTAATACAATTTTGTTGACTTGATGTTTGATTTTAAACTAAAATGCTACAGAAAAACTCAAATATTTGAGTAACATTTGTATATAACATTAAAAAAACAAAAGAAAATTCAAATGTTTAAGTAATATTTGTATATAACATTAAAAAAACAATATAAAAATGTAAATATTTAAGTAATATTTATATATAACATTAAAAAAACAACACTCTTTATGAAAATGAAAATGGCATGAGTGTTGTTGCCTCTGAAATTATATTAAATTAAATTCATTTGATAGCTTTGGTGGGAAGTCTCATGTGAATTAAGTTAAATTCGTGTCAAAATCGCGTACGATAAAGTCTGACTAAAATGTCTCACTTTTCCAATCAATTTTTCATTGAAATCCATTAAAATTTGACTAAAAAATTACAATTTTGCGATCTGAGCAATCAAGCATTGCTTATCTATACTAAATGCCAGATTTTGGAGCCACCCACCCCGATTTCCGATTTCCGATATTTTGGATGATTTTTAGGTTTTTGTTGAAATAATTTGTTGGCTTCCCAATTTCCGAGTAACATTTGTATATAAAATTTTTTAAAAAAAGAGAAAAACTCATTATTTAAATAATATTTGTATATAACATTAAAAAAAACAAAAAAATGCAAATGTTTAAGTAATATTTGTATATAACATTAAAAAAGCAATAGAAAAATGCAAATATTTAAGTAGTATTTATATATAACATTAAAAAACAACACACTTTATGAAAATGAAAATCGCATGTGTTGTTACCTCTGAAATTATATTAAATTAAATTCATTTGATAGCTTTGGTGGGAAGTCTCGTGTGAATTAAGTTAAGTTCGTGTCAAAATAGTTTGCAATAAAGTTTAACTAAAACGTCTTTTTTTTCGATCATTTTTTTATTGAAACCCATTAAAATTTGACTAAAAAATTACAATTTTTGCAATTTTGCGATCTGAGCAATCAAGCATGGCTTATCTATACTAAATGACAGATTCTGGAGCCACCCACCCAGATTTCCAATTTAGACCGCCTCCAACCCATGATAGACAGAAGGAGATGATACCCACTTAACTCGAATACAACGTTGTCTGGTACAGGCATTGTGAACCTTTCCTTTCTTTTGTCTTTTTCCAAAGTGACAACTCTTAGTCTTCATCAGCCGATTGGGAGACTTATTTCCCCGATATCTTCTAACCCATTACAACTAATTTAAAAAAAAAATATGAATCACAGATTCACAAAAAAATATTGATACTTTCTAAAAGAAAATACCCAACATAAACCTTGAATACAAGATTATATTATAAATATAATAGTGAATATTCAACATAAATCCTCAATAGAATAATTATATTATAAATATAATAGTGACTTAACAAGATGAAGACTCAAGTTTCTTTGGTAAACATTTATTCATATTCTTATCAATACTTGATAATACATTGATGACAAGCACTGGAGTATTATATAAGAATGAATTTCAATATAGTTATTTTTATCTTTCTTTAAAAGTGTATAACATCATCTTTAAAAAAATCACTTATTAAAAGATTGGAACAGTAATAAAAATGTGATGTGTTTTGTACTATAAAAGTTTAACAACTATGGTTTATGATTTAACAAATTTAAAATATATTTTATAAAATAAATTAAGTTGTAAATTTGTGAAGTGAAACTATGTCCTAAGCGATTTGTCTTATTTAATGCATTTGTTAACTGTGTCTCTTTTTGCTAAGAGTTAGTTGAAAATAGGACTTAATCATGATATGAGTCAATTTGAGTAAATAAATTAATTAATTGAAAGTTTCTTGGAGGATATAACTTCAAACAATTTCAATTCCCCAAATTTAATAATGTTTGATTTGGTTGTTTCCATTCTCCATTTGCTTGTTGTGCCTTTCAAAATAAGCTTCACACTCAATAGTAGAAATGCAATTGCATACCAAAGATGCGAATTACATGACAAAGATGTGTTGAACTTGGTTGATCTGATTTGCATTAACATCAATAACTACAAAATCTTTTATAAATGTGAATGTAAAAATAATACAATTAATATATACAGAATAAATTTTACAACAATTCCATTTTCACATTATTATCTATTTTGAAAAAGTAAATTGTTTATAAAAAATTCTTATATTTACAAAACTATTTAGATAAGCCACGCCTCTTTTACAGTGTCTTAAAATTGGATATTATGGTTGTTAATACACCTGAAAAAATAGTTGTTAATACCCCTTAAAGGAATAACGTTTCACCAAAGCCATGGGAAATCATACTATTCAGATCGGTAGATCTGGCGATAATGATAGCTTACGTCTTCCATTATTATTGTCATTCCTGTATCGTTTTCACTTACAACCTATACAACTCACACCTGGAATTGTTCTGTCTGGGTATATGTTGTTCGGTTGGTACTATATCATTTATCAACAGAAGATTCAGGATTTAGAAAACTTGAAAAATATCGCGGAAAGATGTGGCTGAGAATGAACATTAGAAACAGACAAATAGGGAAGCTCATTGAGTAGAGTAGGGATAATTACTTATATTTCAAGCAAACAAATTAGAACATCGGTTGCTTGCAGCTTATTATTTTCAAAGAAGATTGGTGATACTAGCTACGATGGCTATCAAACATCCACCAAATTCAATCATAAGCCATTTCCTGATGTTTTCCTTGGTTGTAATCAATCAAAATCAACACGCAACTCCCGTTTCATTATGTATTCCCAAAACGTCCTATTTTGAGTAATGTGGCAAACAATGTTGGACTCAAATGACTAATTCCGATTTCTGATTTCTGGTTCGGGATGTGGAAGTCGGCTTTCAACTTTTGACAAGAGTTTTATTTTGAGAAAGTGTCCACGTTTTCATTAGAGGAAATTTGGGGTCTAAAATGGGCCTTATAAGAAAACGTGTNCAATAGAATTTCAATAAAATGAGTCAACCATAATGGTTGAATTGACATATTTGTCATAAAAGAAAACTATTTTTTTTGTTCGTATTTTCGACATATCTCACTGTGTTTTTACTCAAATTCCGAGTGGGAGAGTTCACTGGATGCGGAATTTAATTACGCATCCAACGAGTACCACACTGCATACTTTTGGTGGACCCTGCTACCCTAAAAATAAGAAATACCTGAAAAAATGTGATGATGACAATAAGAAACACCTGAAAAAACGTGATGATGATGTCATCATCACATTTTTTCAGGTATTTCTTATTTTGGGGGTAGCAGGGTCCGTCAAAAGTATGCAGTGTGGGTACTCGTTGGAGGCATAATTAAATTCCGCATCCAACGAGCTCTCCCACTTGGAATTTGAGTTAAAACACAGGGAGATATGTCGAAAATACGAACAAAAAAAGTAGTTTTTTTCATTCTTCCTCCAAAATTAATAGCTATTATTTTATTATTTTCATTAGGAGGCCCATTTTAAACCTCAAATTTCCTCTAATGTTCGGTTTCCAATTTCTGATTGGGATGCGGAAGTTGGCTTTTGGACTTGTGTCACATGAACACTTTATCAAAATAAAACTCTTATCAGGATCTATAAATAGGACTTCATTTTTTTTATAAGAGTTTTATTTATAAATTGGACTATTTTTTTTTTAACAGAAACCAGAGAAAGCTTTATATATATGAAAAAAGGATGTGTACAACCATCCTTATATAGTTTAGGATCAAAACTTGCACCACTGTAGAATAGTTCACATAGACAACTAAGCCAACGATAGAGAGGAGAAGGATTATGTGCTTTTTGCTGGATCTAAAAACACCCCTATAGGGGTACTGTCTGACGAATTGACCATTCAGCAATACAAAAAAATACATATATAATTGAGGAGTCTATAAGTGATTCACATAATTTTTCCATGCCAGTAATGTGAATAATCCAGGATATGCACCTAACCCCATCTGCATCGGGGGTTTTTGAACCCGGGTCTATTCTTTTTGGAGCCAACTAGCGTGAGATCTAATTGTAAGTAGCGATAGTTTGCATTATTTGTGAACAGCTACAGAAGTTTCCCAATATTTTTTGGGTTATATGCTATTTATGACCATATTTTTGGGTATTTTGGTCATGGTTGGAAGTCTCTTAAATTATACACATCAGTCAATTTATCATGTGTCATCAAATGCCCCAAAAATATTTGAGAGGTGTCATTTTCAGATGTAATATCAGTCCCACTATACAATGGCAGATTGTGTTTACCAAACTTTATCTTCCCAGAGCATGTTGTCTAATGCACTGTAATTGGGATTTATCATTGATCAACCATTCAAAATCTCCCTAGGGGCATATGTGCCTACATAATCCCTTCAATATCTCAACACTCATTGTAATAAAATGTATTAGAAAAAAAATTCCAGCTTAGGGTTGGATTGTACTTGATAATTCCAGGCAAGTCTCACACTTTTCCCAGCAGCTTTCAAATCCCTAATAAAACATTGACTTGTTGTAATAAGTTGAGAAGGATAGATGCCCCTTAAATATAGGTAGGTCCGTGGTGGTATGCTTTGGGACATCTTGGCGCTAGCTAAGACCTTTATGCCTTTCCCAATGTATGCCTTCATAAACATCTTGATTTATCATGTGGAAATTATTCTAACTATTTAGAGTAGTCTTGTTTATGTTGTTTGCCATCTGCTAGATTGATGTAAATTGTGAACTCTATGCAATTATATCTTTCCTTCTTCTTGATATTAAATTTTTATCTTACTTTTCATATTAAACGGGAAATATATGTAATGAATATTGAGAGATATCCTAATATTGTTTGTTTGCATGAGGTACATGCATTTTCTTCTTCTTTTGTACTTATTGTGTGTAGCCTGGATTAATTTTTTACCAAGTTTTGTCGTTTTCCATTATAATAATAATGGCATATGCTGTACGGGTGTTATCCATGCTAAATTTCATCATATACATGCATTTTTACATAGTGCAATGTAGTTTGTCTCTTTGAGTAGAGGACATTGCATGATCTCGCAGGTATTGGCAAGTCAGACGCAGATATATATTATTTTGGAGTTCGTGACATGAGGCGAATTGTTTGATAAAATTGTGAGACTTACGTTATCCATTAATAAAGAATCGTTGGTTATATATATATATATATTATTTTATTTTATTTTATTTTAAAAGCTGTTAATTTCCTCTAGAATTAACACTACATATAACACTACATATGTGTTAAGAACTTAATTTATAATTTGAATTGAAATTGAAAATCTGATATGAATATGCTATCAATTGGGGCTCTGATGCTACTGTTTTGAGCCAACCCAGAATTATGTCATCATAATTTAAATTTGAAAAAATTATGAAACCTTAAACAATTTTAATAGTACTAATAACAAAGAGATAAAGAATCACAACTACAATGAAATACCACAGATTTCATCCAAAACTGATCATAAGCTTTGAAGAACAGAAGTAAATCTTAGTAGCAAATAGTTTATTGTTGAACATCATATAACCCAGAAAATAAGTATGCTAAATAGAAACTTCCCCAGAAATGTATGGATGCCAATTTAGGCCAAATCCAAGGTAGTATGGGTTCTTCTCTTAACCCAAATAGTCTTTTCCAGAATCCTGAAAATAGAAATAACACGCTTCACAAAAGCTCCTGCTCGAATGCCTAAGAGCCTTTTTTGTAACCAATTTAGATATTAGAGGAATCCAATAAAAGAGGAGTTACTATCTGGATGATTGATATGAGCATGCCTAACAACAGTCGTTAATGTGAGCATGTATAATGATAATTATTATTGTGAGCATGTGTTATCGAGAGAATAGAAAAAATATACTTCTAAGTAATCTTAGCATTTACAAAGTGGGTTGTTTCTAAACTTCATAACAGTCCTTTCTCAAGTTGCTTTGTCTCAAAGCAATCGTAGCTTTGGATGTTCACTGAAGAGCTTGCTCTTTTGTATTAAAGCAATAATGAACCATAGAGTCTGCAGTTAAGTCACAAAGGTGAGGCATCCCATTACTAGGGCTGCATAAATGTCAATTGTGCTTGGAAAAGGGTCAGGTGCAGCAGTTGTATGTTTGAAATATTCACATTTCTCCATTGGACAACTTGTTAGTGGTAATCCATGTCCCATGGGTTTAGACTCCAAAGTCTTATTTATACATGTTTTCCAGCATGATATATATTTGACCACTAACAGACTATCTGCTGGTACCAATTCTTCATCTTCTTCTAAACCTTTGTTATTCATTTCATACCTAGACTTTGATAGCGACCTAGACTACAACTTTCTACCACAAAAAGCCGAATTATCTACATTAGATTTCAAGTGAATCACAGATATGAGAATCCTCACTGCGCAGCATAACCTCGTTGTTCTTGGAAGTGATAGACATTGATATACTAGCAGCAATAGTATTCTCTATAAGATCCTTAAATTCAATAACCACGCCTTCTGATCTTTTTTCATAAAGCGGAACACATTCAGAAAAAGATATATCCAGGATATTCTTTTACCATAAGTTTTCCATAAGCTCGGATATTCATCAACCTTGGTTTGATTTAGATGGCTCATAAATTAGCATATCAAGTTTGAATTAACAATTAAAGCATAGAGCTTAAGTTGGAAATTTATGGTTAATATGTACAGCTGAAACTCAAAAATCATGTTAGTACCAGACAAAGGAGTGAATTCTGGTGCTTATATGTAAAATTTTACCTATAATATCCAGTATTCTCCATGCAGTTAAATATGAAGCATTATGATCAAAATTTTGAGGCAGAGCTGCACTTTCAGAGCAATAAATTCTAAATAGTATTTTCTTTCACCTTCTTTAAGATTTTGTTGGTCGCAAGATTTGAGCTTTGCAAATAAATTTAAGTGGATTCTGGTGCATATCAAACACAAGGTTTGAGCTCTGCAAATAAATTAAATGGATGCTGGTGCATATCTTTAAATCAATGTCATTTCATGGTATCCAATATTCTTTCCGTGCACTTTATGATGAAAATTTTGACGAGACTGGTTTCCGATATACCAAATATTGGAAATAGGAAATCGCGGATACTCCAAATACCTTTAACAAAAACTCGAATTTGCTGTTTCCAATATGCGATTTCGGAAATTGGGTATTCTGTTTGGCAAATCAAAAATCCGAAATGGATAAGAAACTTAACGGAAAGTCCCTCGGTCACTACCAAATTTAGCGGCCTTATCGATGATCCACTGGATTAGTTCAAACGTTAAGTCAATAATCAAAATGTTTGCAGCTTCCGAAACCTGAAAACGCCCCGTAAAACATAGAATCTCTGGTGCTCCTCTGTACCTGAGCGTCTTTTGGGCCAAAGCCGATCAGGGAACTGGCAGGAATTCTGCTCGATGCCGATATTCCGACTCCGCAGAAAGAAACTCTTAATTTGGAGACGTATACGTTTCTATTCAAGATTTAATGTAACAAAAATCCAAAATAGATTGAAAACGCTTTAATAAAATTTCGTAATGGATAGAGCTTAACTTTTCAAACAAAGTATATAGTTTTTAAAATAAAGTATTTTTCCTTATAATGTATCTAAGGTTTATTTTTGGTGTTATTTAATATTTTAAATAAATATATATGTATTTATTTAAATTTATTTACTTGAATTATATAATAGTGATTTAAACTAAAAAACGACTTTGTGTTATTTAATATTTTGAATAAATATATATATATTTAAAAAATGTTTACTTAAATTTAAAAAATAAAAAACTTATTTTACAATAATAGATATTAATTTTGTAGTTCCTTTTGAGAAAGACTCAATATGTCCATTTTAGTCTTTTGTTTTTATTTATACTTTGCTGCATTGAAATATTTTTGTTTTTATTTATACTTTACTGCATTGAAATTACTGACATTGGAATGTTTGGAAACTGAAATTTTAGCATTGAAATTGCTGGCAATAGAAAATATTTATTTAAAATTGTTGTTGCATTGAATATTTTTATTGAAATTCAATAAAAATAAAAATATTAATAATTCTTTGTTTTTTTCATGTGCTTATTGTAAAAAATTGTCCAAGTTATAAAGAAGTCACAAAATTAAATGAAGACAGATTATTGTAACAGACATGAAATATGGTTAGTATTCCACGCCAATGTAAAATAAAATTATAAAAATGTATAATTATAATTATAAATAAAATTATAAAAATATGCACATGTTATTTGTTTCTCTTTTATTTAATACCTCTGAACCCATTCCAGCCAGCCACACACTATGTAAATATACTAATATATGATTCAAATCATTAAATATATATCATTAAACAATGAAAAGCCAAATTAATTAAAATTAAATCTCATAAAAAACAACCTTACGAAGCACCTCGCATTACATATTGGCACATGATTAACCTCGCATTCCATATTGGCACATGATTAGCCACACAGAGTTGTCGCTGTTTAAACACAAACAGCGCCGGGGAGAATAAATTTTCTCCACATAGAATGACCCAAATGATGCATTTAAGAATCTGGTGCAGCGGATTTATCTGCTAATACAACTTAAGGTCTTAAGGTCCAGAATCTGGAAGATCAAAACTGTGCAGAGAAATTTACATACATACCGGTGCCGTTTCAATTCCAACACATTCTACTTTTCAAATTGCTATGAATAACTGAGGCTATCTAAGAGAGCCATCCTACTGCCGATAAGCACTCTGAACAATTTTTCGAACTGGTTTTCAAAAGAAGCGATGCTTGCTTCCATTTCTGCGATGCATTTCTTCAACCAGTGCACGGATTGTTTCAGTTCGAGCGCCTCGTTAGCCGGACAACTAGTCCACTCGCAAGTTACAGATCTGTTCACCACATCGTACAAATTCTGGACTGCCGTGTCGACGCTGTCGAGTTCCTGTAATGGAGCCCCGGCGCCCTTACTTCTGCTCCTATCAATCTCTTCCTTCACTTTATGCTGCAGCTCATGAAGCGCCGATGTCGATGCCGATAAAGAATGGCCCGTGTGAGCCGGAGCAGCCCAAAGGGACCGTTTTGACTTGAAGGACAGTGCAGCCACGAGCACATCGCAGACGAATACCGTCGTGGCCGTTGATCCATATAATATTTCCAAGAACTGGGCCTTAATGCAGCTTGAATTCTCGCTCATCGACGGAGTCTTGATCAGCAGCTTCTCGCCTATTTGCCTCAGCATGGAGCTGCACTTGTCCAGTCTGGAGCGCTTCTGGCCGCAAGAAGCCTGCAGACTCTGCGCCTCTTTCTTCATCATGAGTTCTTGACAATTACCGAGCGCTGTCCGGGCTCTCAGAAGTTGCCCGGCGCAGATCGGATTCTCAGAAATCCCCTCCAAGCCACGAACGATCATCTGCAGCGATGCCTGGTATTCCTTGATATCACATATCGTTTCTCTCAGCGAATTGCAAACGTCCAGAAGCTTCACGGTGGCGTCCAGGTGTTCGTCTACCCATTTTTTGGTTTCGTGCAAAACCGGTTGCTGGATGTGAGGAAAGAGCTCTTCTGCCCGAGAATGGACGCCCAGGCAGACTTGTAGAGCTTGCTGGAGCCACTCCGCGCTGAGATACGACGCACCAGTTTCCTGTAACTGACGAATCTCGGAGTTGAGGCTGCTCTGGAAAGCTTCGACAAGCGGATGCGTGTAAGTGGTGGGATATATTGTGGACATCGAGGCTGGACGAAAGGACAAACGCGGTAGGGATGCATGTAAGGCTGCCCCGAGAGACGAAAGTAGAGACGAAGATCCCATTAGTCTTTAATTCTGCTTCGGATCAATTCCTTCGTTCGTTCTGCAATTTTTGCGGAGATAAGCAGGGCTGCACAAATATGGAAAAGTCGGCCCCGTGCGGATTAAGTAGCGCCTTCGAAGTCGGTCCGTCAAGCCAGCTGTGTCGATCGATTTGATACGAAAAGGACGGCCGAACCTTTGAACATCAAGTTGGGATCGAAGTGACCGAACTGACAGAGTTTAGCTATAAGTCAATATCCTTGCGCCAAGACGATTCAGCATCACAGAGAGTATCAATCACGGCGATAAACAACCAGCCTGCAAGTAGGCTTTAATGTGATGGTGGCTGCGCAGGTAGTTGGATCAGTTGGATTTAAATGGTTTTGAATCAATTAAAGCTTTAATGTGATAGTGACTGCATAGTAGATAGTTGGATCAGTTGGATCCAGGGATGGAATCTGACGGTTAAATGCCCGTCATGGTACCCATCAAATACAGCTAAGATTTTACGGAGTCCGTCAAAATCTGGCTTAGAATACAGAAAACGTTTCAGATTTTGTTTGTTACCAGCAATTTTGACGGGTGTCCCCATTTGAAATTCCAACCCTGGTTGGATCTTAAGTGGTTTTGAATAGTGTTGGATCAATTGGATTTTAACAGTGTTGGACAAGTTGGATCTTAAGTAGTTTTGAACAGTGTTAAATCTCATTGGATCCCAAGTTGAATCTCAAGCAGCTTTGGACAGCCGTTGGATCTCATTAGATATCAAGCAAGCAATTTTGGACAGCTTTAGACTGCTGTTTGAGTAGCAAGTCAAGTTGAGATCCAAGGGCCTGCTAGACAGCTACTATCTCATTAAAACTTGAGCAGCATGTAATAGTACAAATAACAAAAATACCTTTCACAATTTACTTTTCTTTCCAATTAATATAATTGATAAATATATGTGATATGGATATTCTTGTGATGCAAATGGGAGAGATAATTTCACCAGTAGGTGAGCTGTTGAATCAAGTTGAAAGAATGCATATGCAATATAAATATAAATGGTAGAATGGTAATAATAAATATCACCTAAAGCAAGTAAATATAAATATTTTTTAGAATTGTTTTTTTTCAAACAAGAAAGCAAGTAACTTGTTATTTATATAGAGAATCAAAGTTATATATAACTATTTCAAACTAACACTAAGCTCCATTCACTAAAACAATATAACTATCTAGAACAAGGAGCATCAAAACAAAAGTATCCATAACAAAAAGGATGATAACACTAGCCAAAGTGACATAAACCTCTATGAAGCTAGTCTCTGAAGGCTAAAAGCCATACAAAAAACAACCTTCAGAGAATAAAAAAACATAATAACTTCTAGAGTCAATGAGAGACCAGTCCAGAAATTCTGAAAAAAGAACGAATCGGGTCATGTCTCCAATTACCTTCTTTGAAAGAAGGTCGGCCTCTTAATTAAACTGCTGAAAAATATGCTTAAAAGAAAGAAAGCCAAACCAATCTTTTGAATCCTCCCCATCTAAGAATGTAAAACTATTGAGTACAGAAAACTAATAACATTAATCTATTTGATAATCACTTTTGAATCCCCTAAC
Source organism: Pseudotsuga menziesii (assembly GCA_001517045.1). NCBI lineage: Eukaryota > Viridiplantae > Streptophyta > Pinopsida > Pinales > Pinaceae > Pseudotsuga > Pseudotsuga menziesii. The sequence continues at coordinate 285,831 of LPNX010311696.1, read as the reverse complement.
ACCACCTAATCCAAATTACCACTCTTCTTTGCAAACCAAAAGAGACCCAAAGAGCCAATAATTCTGGGAAAGTATTAATTCCTAAAAAACCAATCCGACTCCACTCTTTACATTTACATTTAACTGGGCACCATTAAAAAAATATAATAATAATAAAAAACAGCCTCAAATAAGACCTTGACTTGTTAACACCAAGATCTCTATGCCATTCCTTCACCTGAGTAATAGTTTTTATAACAATAACATAAGTAGAAACATCACTTAATATCACCTTGTTCTATGCCATTCCTTCAGGTAAGTAATAGTTTTTATAACAATAACATTAACAGAAAGAGAGACATCACTTAAGATCAACTTGTTGACACTTTTCATTAATAGCTTTATCAAAAAAGTTTAATAAATAGACGTTAATAAATATATTGGAAAAATATGAAAATATAAATTTAATTAAAAGTTAAATTATATAATTTTATTAATAATAAAATATAAATAATTACATTATTAATTTTAATGATATAATAAATAAGTTTTTTCATATTCATAAAAATAATTAACAAAATAATTATTTTTTTAATAGTTTACTTTCTTTTTAAGTTCAACTATAACATATAAAGCAAATGTGTAAATACTATTTTTAATAATTTACTTTATATTTAAGTTCAACTATAAATATAACATATAACATGTAAAGCAAATGTCAAACACATTGCATGAACTCAATAAATATATGCATATTGCGATTGAGAAAGATATTTTCATAATCCACTTTATGCTCAAGGGGAAAGATATTTTCATAATCCACTTTATACTCAATGATGCATATAATTGTGATGCAACTGGAAGACATTTTTTTATTAGTCACTATCTTATATGATAGATTTTTTAATCAAGTTTAATAAATACAACTATAAAATATAATATAAACTGAAAAGACAGTTTCACAAGAAAGGATAGTTGTCACAATTTACTCAATGTAATTAGGATATACTTGTGATGTAAATGAGAAAAATATTTTTTATCAGTTTAATAAATATATATAAATACAAATAAGAAAAATATATTTTTATATATATGATGTAGATTTATTTATAGATAAGTTTGTGATGCAAATAGAAAAGACAATTTTCACTATTCAATCACATACAGGATAAACTTTTTAATCAAGTTTAATAAATATATATAATACAAATGAATATATATGAAGTAAAAACAGTTTTTTCTAGTTAATACACTCTTTAATCAAATTTAATGAATACATATGTAACACAAATGAGAATATATCCAATGTAAATAGACTCTTATGCAAATAGGAAAGACCATTTTCACTAGTCACTCTCCTATACACTCCTCAAACAAGTTTAATAAATATATTTATAATATAAATCATAAAAATACTTTTCACAATTTATTTTTCTCCCGAATTAATGATGAATATATATGATGCAAACTAGACAGGTTTTTCTTGAATTCAATGAGTATACATGTAATGTAATTGGGAAATGCTTTTAACAATTCACTTTCTTTTTAAACTTTTATTTTATTTTATAATATCTTGTTTTTTAATTAAATTTGACAAATTTATATATAAAATAAATTGAAATATACTTAATTTAGTATTAACTTTTTTCAGTAATTTATCTATATCAACTACACTACAATTATCTATGGGATTGCTTTGAGAAGGCTTCACAAAAGAATGGAACCACATGTGGAATTGGGTTTGTAATTTTTATGAGAATTGATTTCATAGTTAAGGTAAAGAATCAATAATTTGTATGAGAGCCTATTTCACACTTCAAGGTAAAGAATCTAGGGATATGAACCAATAATTGGGAAAACTACTTCCAACTTCTAGGTTTTTCTTAAGAATACCATTTTTCTCTCTAGGTTATGGGAGATTTCTTTTTCGTTATCAACAATAAGAAGAACACTAATGTAGTTTTGGATATGTCTCTTAACCATATTGTTGATCATTTAAAGAAAATCTCAAATAATTTTCAAAACATCAACTTCACCCATATTTACAAGGAGCACAATTCTTTGGCATATGATCTTTCTAAAAAAGGTTTAGAGTTTCCCTCTGGCTTGTTGGTCATCTAAGAGCTAAGAGGAGGATCAACTACAAATTCACAATGCAAAAGCATGTGGAAGGAAAGCTTGAAGGTCAATATTTGTTTAGCAGTATGAAATGACTTTTTAAGCATACTCTTTATTGAAGATAATTTTGTAGAGAAACTATGGGTAGTTCTTTTGTTTGAACTCCTTGAAAAATGTATTTTCCTTTTTTAATGAATTGAAGTTATCATTTTTTTTCCTTGGAATATATATATATATATATTAACAATCATTTATCCATATTAAAGAGATTTTTCATCATGAGAATAATATCATAAACATAGAGAAAAAAGGTGATAACTATACTAATCAAACCACCACAACTTATCTCTTCCAATTGACCTTCTAATCTCATAAAGAAAAGACACTAAAATATATATATATATATATATATAACAACATTTTTTGCATTTGACTTTTTAGGTTCACAATTTTCATAATAACTTTCTTATGAAGTTCAATGAATAGAATCAATAAACATATATAAAGCTTCTTATATTTATTTATAATGAATAGAGTATTTAACAAATTAATTTTATTTTTGAAATTGGAACATACTCACTAATTAAAGACAATATTTTATAAATAATTTTTTCATATTCATAAAAATAATTGACAAAATCCAAAAATTATACATTGCATAAACTCAATAAATGTATGTATATTGTAATTGGGAAAGATAGTTTACATCATTCTTTTAGAGAAGTAAATGAGAAACACATTGCATAAACTCAAATATATGTATAATGTAATTGGGGAGATAGTTTTCATAATCCACTTTAAAGTCTTGATAGATATATATATATATATATGTGGTAATGTGTGATGCAAATGGAAGACACTTTTGGCTGTTCACTTTTTTATATTATAGATTCTTCAATGAAGTTAAATAAATTTAATTATAATATAAATGGTGAAAATAATTTTTATATATATTTTTTAATTAATATTATTTAAACTAATATTAAATATATATGATATTGACATATTTGTGATGTAAGGGGGTAGCTCTACGGTAAGGGTAACAGTGTGAGGCGAGATTGGCGAAGGAGCAGGCAAGACAAAAATGGGGTTTTTCTCCATTTTCTTAAGTTTTAACCTGCGAGAAACGATGGGAACAATGATTATAGATGAGGTGGACTATGACTCCAACTCGCCGGGAGTACCAATTTTCGTGCACTCATCAAAGTTGGTGAATTCCCAACGGGAAGTGAGGTCACCTTCCACGCTCGAAATGCCAAAGCTCGGGTTTGCAAGCACGAAGGACGATTCCACGTTAATGAATAAGAAAGGTAGTGATCATAAAGGTGTGAGGCGAACATGAGCCAACGCAAAGAAAACCGCATCCTCTTTAACAACAGGCAGGGATATAGCATTAACAGAATTACTTGATTATCTGTCACTAGCCTTGGTAGGATGGTTCTATGGGGAAAATGTAGCGAGGTTACACTACATAGGTGGATGGAAGAGAATTGGAGCCCCCAAATGCAACAATTACCAGTCTTCCATATCCTATCCCGCGGATGGATCCTGTTTTGAGTTAAGACAGAGGAGGAAAGACAAAAGTTACTAAATAATTCATGGCAGAGGGGGCCCTCTAAGATGATACTAAAAAATGGAAGGTAGACTTTGAAGTCAATAGAGAACCACATAATGTACAACAAGTGTGGGCAATATTACCTGGTCTTCCAATGATGTTCTAGAAGAAGGAAATCCTGGAAGCAATAGGAGGGAAAATAGGTAATTTCATAGCGCTGGAGAAAAACTGGGAGCAAAAAGTAGATAGAAGTTGTGCCAAAATTTTGATTGAAGTCAACTTACGTGATGGACTGTTCGAAAAAAATCCCACTGGAGCTCCACGAGAGCTTGTGGACGAAAAGGTTGGATTACTGGAAGATTCCCTTCCGCTTTTTTTCCTGTAGAAAGGTTGGCCATATTACAAGAGACTGCCCGAACCCTGGAAGAAATCAATTGCAATACAAAAAGTAGTGGGTTAAGAAGGATGTTCAAAGCAGAGGGAAGAACACAGTCAAAGAAAAAAAAGGTGGCGAACAAGGAGCGACTTTTACAGATATGGTATTATGTACGCCTCTTGGTAAGCTGGAACCCCCTCCTAAAATTGTCCCTTCTGTTAATGTAACACCCTGGTTTTGACCCCAAGGGGGAGGGAAATGTGTGCCCCGGTTTTGACCCCATGGTATTGAATTGCACATGATGTAAATATTTTTATTTGATCATGGTGTGGAGCTCAAGGCAAAGGCCCCACCATCGATTTAGTGTCTTATGTATCAGCGACTAAAATCGAGGCCGATGGTTTGTGTGCTAGCCAGGCACAATATGTTTTGAGACATCATGTAAAAATGCAAATTAATAAAAATACCACAACTACCTATGCTCCACAACGTTAAAGAGATGGGGGCATGATTTCAGAAGGAATAGGGAGGGGTAAATACTCAAACCCTTGAGCCAATGGGGAAAATCCAAATGTCAAAGGGGGAACCCATAAAACTGTCAACTACCCATTTGGTATTTTTCCCCAATCATTTATTTCTGGCAGAAATTGGTTGAGGAAGTTATTTCCTTGGGATGGGAAAGGTATGAAGGTCAAATTCGAATTGGGAAGACCACTCATTTTGGAAAAACGTGTTTTTGACTTGTGGGGCAAGTAAATGCTGGGAAAGGCATTCCCAAGCCATTACTCACCCATGTCTTTCATTCCTCACCCATTCTCATTCATGTTTGGCTCTCTCACATAGGAGGAAGGTGGTTGAGCTCTCTCCTTCACGATTTTCCTGTTGTTTTCTTCACTTCTCCATGCCCAGAATTCATTTTTCTGTGTTGTTGGGGGAATGGGAATAAGGGAACCATGAATTTGGGGTTTGAAGAGATCGTTTTCCCCCTGTGAGCAAGCTGGGAGTTTTTCTCACCTTCTTCTGTTGTTTTCCCATTTTTCTCCATGGCTGGGAAGTCGTTTTGTGTTGGTGAGTGAATGTGCAACCGAGACTCACGTTTTGGATGTTTGTTGAGGCCGGATTTTCTCCTGAAATGGCTATAGGAATTTTTTGTAGGCATTTTCTGATTTTGGGATTCACGATTTGGGTGTGAATGATGGTCGTTTTTGCTCCAGAATATCCCTGAACATTTTGTGAAATCGATTTTAGTTCCCAGGGTTGTTTTTCCCCTTGTTTCCATTTTGTTTTGGATCCCAGGACGTTTTTGTCCATACCCTGAACTTGTATTGGCTGTGAAGTGCATCCTTGTGTTGGCTTGGCTGAGAAGTCCAAGAAACCCATATGCTAAAGGGTTTGACTGTGTTTGGATGTGATTGTTGGCTTGGCAGAGTAAGTCCAAGGAACCCATGTGCTATTGGCTTATTGCCTTAGTAGCCCTTCAAATCCAATTGTTTATTGGTTGGGATGAACAGTCTGTGAAACCCAACTGTGTGTGTATGGTCTTGCGGTGTGTAAGCCTATTGTTCCCTAGTTCCTTGTGGAAATCATGCCCAGCTCGAGGGTGGCTGTGATGCTAAGAGATTGATGAGCACACTGGCCTATGGTTGGGTGGAACGTTGCAGTGACATAGCTAGTTGTGGGGAAGCTTCTTCTCAAGATAAGTATTTGTGTGTGATTAATCTCTGCAAAATATTTGTTTTATGAATTCATATGAACATGCTGAATGCTTGAATGAATGTATATGCTTCTATTGTTTAATGAATTATACATCTGCATTGTATTTTGTGTTCAAGGCATTTTATTTTATGTGTTATGGGGTTAGATTGCCTGTTTGATAGCAGAAGTAGTGTAGGTCACATCCTCTCCATCGTCGGGATGAGGGGTGGGGACGTGATAGTCAATACCTTAAAAAATCTGAAACAATATCTGATCTCTCCAAGGACAATTATCGCGAGTTCCGAAGTCGAGGTGGTGACACCCATAAGAGCACAGAGAAACACAGACATTTGTGATAGACCGGATAAGGTCGTAAGAAAGGCGGCATCCACGCATAAGGTGACAAAGGACCCCCCTTCTTGGTTAAAACATAAAATATATAACATGCGGTCGAAAATGCTAGCAGAAAAGGAGCAAGTGTCAACTGGTGGGTTGGTGTTAGACAAGGTGCCAAAAGTCACCTTGGGTAGGAAGACACTTAATATTTTGAAATCCAAAACGCAAGCTGAGCTAGTGGTAAATTAGAATGGTAAACAAACGACAATTTGTAGGGCTCTCAGAGCAAGGAAGGCCCAGCCCAGGGTCCCTTGATGCTGGTACTATCCTTCAACACGAGGGGGTTAGGGATCTCCTCCAAAATAAAATATCTCAAGCGAATTAACATTAACCTTAAACCTGTGATCATTCTCCTTAAAGAAACCGTGATGGAGGGTAAGAAAGCCAAAGAAGTCCTCAAGCATTGGCTCAAAGACTAGAATTTTGCGTATATAAGCTTGGATGGGCACTCTGGGGGTTTGCTAACTGCCTGGAACCATGAGTTCGTTGAAATCGTGATGACAAAGCATAGTATAATGCTTAAAACAATCCTAAAATAAAAAATCACTAGAGACTCCTTTTCTTTATACAACGTTTATGGCCCTTATCAGAACATGAATGGTTTCTAGGAAGCTTTCTTCTCATCGGGATTGTTGGAGCCAAAAAACATGATTCTGGGAGGATATTTGAATCTTACTCTTTCAGAGAAAGAAAAATGGGGAGCTACAACCCGTCAAGATAGTCTTAGTGCCTTCTTTGCTGTAATGTTTGATTCCAAAGAATTGGTGGACTTGCAACCTTTGAAGCTAACCCCGACATGGAGGAATAATAGATGTGGGGAACAAGCTATCTCCAAGAGGTTAGATAGATTTTTTATTTCAGAAAATTTGCTTTCGAGGTCTCTGATAGTGAAAACATGGGTATAGGTTGGAGGGTTATCTAATCACCTCCCAATTCTCTTACGGCTTCAAGGTACAGAACGCAAGCCTGCTGCTTCGTTCAAGTTTAATCCTTCCTGGATCCAGGAAGAGGATTATTGAGAGCTTGTAGTGGATTCATGGAGTCCTCTAGAGGATATCCCCAATGTCTCCTTCATGAAACAATTTGCAGAAAATCTACAAAGAACAAAGAAGGAGAAAAAGAAATGGGCCAAGATATACATGACCAACTAGCATAAAAAACTAAAAGAAGTTGAATCAAACTTAAAGAAGATTTACAGCCTAAACAACTCTGGAATTTTCTCAGAGGAAGAACTAAAAGAGGTTCAAAAAAATGAGTTAAAACAAGAAGAGTTGCTAGCAAAGGAGGAGGAGCTCTTGAGGTTAAATAGTAGGGCCATTTGGATCAAGGAAGGAGATAACAACACAAAAAATTTTCCATAGACATGCAACGCATAGAGAAAACCAAAATACGATTTCGAAAATTAAAGATGTGAATGGGGAGTTGGTTTATTCCTTAAGGAAAAAGTGGAGGCTGGGGAAAGGTTCTTTAAAAACCTCTTCTCAGAAAAAGAAGGATGTAATATCCAGTCAAATTTGAAGGTCCTCATCATGTTTCCCATATTGATAAATGAAGAAATGAACAATTCCTTGAAAGAAGAAGTGACAAAAGAAGAGTTGGAAAAAGTAGTATACTCCTTCCAAAAAGGTAAGAGCCTAGGCCCTGATGGTTTTACTATTGAATTTTTCTAGGGTTTCTTTAAGTTAATAAAGGGTGATTTGATGAAGGTATTGCAAGAGTCTCAGAGAGCTGGGAAGGTATTGGGAGCCTTGGATTCAACCTATATTGTCCCTCATTCCCAAAAAACAAAACTCTTCCTCCTTCGAGGATTTTTGGCCAATTTCTTGCTGTAATGTGGTGTATAAGATAATTGCAAAAATAATAGTGTGGTGTCTTAAGGCAATTTTAAGAGAAATCATTACAAAGGAGTAGTTTGGGTTTCTTTTTAATCACCAAATCCATGATGCAGTGTCTCTAACACAGGAGACTATCCACACCATCATTAGAAGTAAGAGTAAATACTTTGCACTAAAGTTAGACCTTTCAAAGGCTTATGATAGGGCTAGTTGGACATTCCTTAGATTACTGATGGTTCAGATCAGTATGGCCGCAGAAACGTTCAATTGGATAATGGGGTGTGTCCAGTCGGTATCGTTTGTAGTTCTTATTAATGACTCCCCATCCAATTTTTTCAAGTCTACAAGAGGTCTAAGACAAGGGTGTCCGCTCTCTCCCTTTTTATTCCTTCTCATAGCTGGTGCCCTAAGCAGACTAATTCAACATGCTAAGAGGGAGGGTTCATATAAAGGAGTAATGGTGACGAACTCTGAAGAAATCTCCCACATTTTGTTTGTGGATGATGTGGTAATGATGGGTGAAGGAACATGGGAGAACCTCAGAGAAGCTGAACAGATATTAGAATTGTATAAGAAGGCTACAAGAATGCACATCATTGTGGAGAATTCCATCCTCTCGGAGAATGGTTTTTCTGACATAGTAAGGAACATGATAAAATAAAAAATCCCCTATTTCGTAAGGCCACCATCAGAAGGTTTCAAATACCTAGGGTTTTTTCTTAAACCTAATGCTTATTCGTTTAAGGATTGGATGTGGTTATACAAAAAGATTGAAGGCCTAATTGGGTACTGGACCAACAAGTTATTTTCAAGGGGAGGAAGACTCGTTTTACTTAAGGCAGTCTTATAGAGTATACATGTATACTGGGTCACAATAGCATATATCCCAAAAGGCATATTGCGGAAACTAAGGAAAAAATTATTCTCCTTTTTATGGTCAGCAAGTAAACAATCGGAAGGAATTCCTTTGGCCAAAAGGAAAACGTTGGCTAATCTTAAGGAAGTTGGTGGGTGGGGAATAAATAACCCATTTCTATTATGTCAATCCCTGGCTGCAAAAACTCCATGGGGCTTAATAAAGAATCATGATTCCTACTAGGGGAAGGTCTTGGTTTCTAAATACCGCCCTAATGGCTCTATCCAAGAATGGATAAGAAAACCGGATAAAACATTCAAGAATGGATCTGGTACTAGCATTTTCTCAAGTAGGGAACTGGATTGCTTGGTCTGTAGGAAATGTGAAAGAAGTTCGGGTAGGGGAAGATCCATGGGTAGGAGTAGGGGAAAGATACAAACTTTCAGGTACCCTGATTGTAAAACTCAGAAGCTCGGGGATCTCGAATCTAAGTCAGGCTTGTTCTCACACACTACAAAGGGAAAGTTTGTGGAAGAATTTTGAGGATCTAGGATTAGAAGAGGGACTTAAGGAATAATGGAATGAGTTTGTATCCCTATTACAGTCTTGTTTTATTCATCTTGAAGATGATGCAAAAGATAAACTGGTTTGGACCAAAAACCGTGCCATAGGGGATTTTACGGTCAAATTAGGCTATAAGATTGGGCAGTAGAGCATTACCAGGGAGATAAAATGGATTGGTGGAAACAAGTGTGGAAGAGTGAAGGCCCTTTTAAGGCTAAAATAACTCTCTGGCTGGCACTAAGAAACAAGTTCTTAACTTGGGGAAAATCTTAAAAAGAGAGGTTGGCATGGTCCAAGCTAGTGTGTTTTATGCCACTCAGATGAGGAAACTGGATCTCATTTGTTTTCTCTCTGTTCTTATGCAGAAACTGTCTAGAAGGAAGCTTGCAGAGAACTGAAATTTCAAGGGACGCATGGGGGGGCCTCTCTTGAACAAAAGTCCTCTGCTTGGTGGTCGAAAATATCGGTACGTCTCTTCAGTGGACTTCCTTCCTTTTTTTCTTATGGAATTCAGTGGGCTCGAAATGCAGTGATCTTCAATAATAAACTGATTCCTCATGAAGTAACGACGGCCCTTGTGGTGCAATGGATCAGGGAGCACAAATCAAAGGAGAAAGTGCCCCAAAAAGGATATTAGTAGCCCCATAAATAAATAAAGCATTTACATGGGCATTCTTTGACGAATCAAGTCAAGGAGATCCTCCCCTGGGAGGTTTGGGAGGAATGTTATACTTCTCAGAGAAATACAAGGTTCAAGTAAGGTATGCTCTTGGGAACTGTATGAACAACAAAGCAGAACTAGCAGCTCTTCATGCAATCCTAGAGCTGGCTATAAACATAAACAACTCTCACTTACAAGTATTTGGGGACTTAAAGATGGTGGTTGATTGGATCAATAAGAAGATCCAGATAAATGCTCCTCATCTTCAACAACTTTTGAGAGCAATAAGAAGGCTTTTGGATCTCTTCTCAGGCCTTAGCATAACACATGTTTACATAGAATTAAACATGGAGGCAGTTAGTCTGTCCAAACTTGCTCTGCTCTTAGCTCCAGGCCATCTAGAGACAAAAGAAATAAAAGAAGATTAGAAGAATTCTCATGAAAGTAAAAAGGAGTGTTTTTTTTAATCTTTTTGTGTAAGATGAAACATGCAGCCGAAACATGCATAAGGATGTATAGAGTGGATACTGGAATTGTATGAAGTGTAAGAATTTTCTTGCCAAAGGTGTCATCCCTTGTATCAATTTTAATGTAATGAAAGTTCCCTTGGAACAGTTCATGATCGCTCTTTATTTAGGGTGGTGGATATTTTTCTATTGAAAGATATTTGTAATGCAAATGGGAAATATAGTTTTATGAATAGCTAACTTTTATAATAAACTCTTAAATCGAGTTCAATGAATACATATTTAATGTAAATAATAAAAATATTGTTAACAATTTACTTTTTCTCCATGTATCAATTTCTCCATCTAACCATGAAGATATATGATTTCTCCATGTAACAATGAAGATATATGATGTACATATACCTGTGGTGTAGATAGGAAGAACAATTTTCACTAGTCACTCACCTCTATGATAAACTAATATTCAATCAAGTTCAATGAATAGATATGTAATACAAATGAGAAATACTTCTTACAATTTAGGTTTTTTTTCTCTGTCTATAAGCTCGAGGCAAAATTGACCATTTTCACTAATCACTCTCTTATATGATGGTTTCTTCAATCAAATTCAATAAATATATTTTTAATGAAAATAAGAAAAATACTTCTCAAAATTTATATTAAACTTGATGAAATGTAATTGAGATTTGCTTTTCACAGTTCACTTTCATCTCAACATATTATTTTTTATCATATCATAATCGGATTTTTTTTAACGAGACTTACCATCTGACTTTTTTTTTAAACAAAACATTATGAAATCCGTGACATTTTGTGGCCTTCACGAGCCCCATCTTATCTTATACTTCATTTTGATGTAAATAAATAAAATCAATGTCTTACCTACTATTTGTTGGAGCAGAAAGCCATTTGCAAGTGGCATCCTATCTTTGCTTAGTCTGTGATAGCGTGAATCTCATAAAGAGATATATGATTCTGTGGTAGTGATGAATGGATCACAATTGTTTTTTTTAATTTTAAATATAGATATTTAAGAAAAATCAAGTTATTTGAAATAATTGTGATTAAAATAATTATATATTAAATACTTCTATTTTTTCAAAAGTTTTTAAATTATTTTATATTAAATAATTTTTTTAACCAATTAAAACTCTTTTAAATCCTATTTTATAAAAAAAATACAAAATTACAATACCAAATAAACTCTCAAAATTCCCACAAACTTATTAAAAACACCAAACTTATAATACCCTCAATCCATCAAAATTCCTATAAATTTATATGGAAAAATCATTAAAAATTAAGATATGTTTGCTATCTATCACACCTTACACAACTATGCAACACAAATCCTTATGATCTACCTTGGACATCCTGGAAGATTTTGGCTAATCCAAAGTCTTTGGGTGGATGGGGACTTAAAGTTCCTGTTGTTTTTGCTAAGGCTCTTGCAACAAAAAAATATGGAATATTATTCATGGCTAGGGGTTATGGGTAAAGATTGCTGTTCAGAAATATATTCATCCATTGAATATTCTAGAATGGATTAGATCTCCTCTCAAAAAGAAAAAGAATATATCAATCTACTGGAAAGCTGTTCTATGGGCATTTGACATTATAGGAAATTTTTTGGTATGGAAGATTGGTAATGGAAATGTTGTTCGCATTGGCTTAGATCCTTGGGTAGGATGTAAATGGAGACATGCTTTACCTTCTTCCATGCTTGAAAAATTACACTTGGCTGGTTTTTATTTTTTATCTGATATTGGACATCATGGACTGTCTGCAAAGATGGCTCAACAATGGTATACTGCAGATTCCATTGGTTTTTCTGATCCTCAAGAGATTGATGTGTGGAATGGTTATGTTGCCATTCTCAAATCTAGTCATGTTAGGATTTCAAATGATGATGATGCTCTGGTTTGGAATTGATCTAAATCTGGTCGGTAATCACCTAAAGAAGGTTATGCTCAACTTATGAATAGAGATATGGATCATATCTAGTGGTGGAAAGTCTTATGGAAGCTGAAATGTCCTCTCAAAACAAAATTATTTTGTTGGTTTCTCCTTTCTGGTAAAGCATTGATCTAGGATGTTCTTATCATGAAAGGTAGAGAAGGACCTAGTAGGTGTTTTTTGTGCAAATTGGATTGTGAATCCAATTATCATATTGGAGTGGAATGCCCTTTTACTCAGACTATTTGGTTAATTATTGAGGACATTTTGAGACTCAATAATCTCTGGAATGGAGAAACTGTGACAGCTTGTTTCAAAACTTGGTGTTTAAATTTGGAAGTGGCAAATATTAAACCATTACCTATCATTGTCTTATGGTTCATCTGGAAGGCCAGAAACTTGTCTTGTTTTGAGGATCTTTCCTTAATTCCTGCACAGGTAGCTAGTTTCAGTCTGGGAATGATGAAGAATATTCCTTAGAAGAATTATGTGGTTTCGATTAGAACTATACTTGTGGAGGATATTGATAAAAATTTTGCATGGGTTTTTTTTTATGGATCTACAGCAGGGGATCCAAAATTTTGTGGAGCTGGAGGTATGTTGTTTTTATCAGATGTGTGACTTTTTTTCTTTTAAAGCTGGATTAGGTGTGGGTACTAACAATTTTGCAGAATTATGTGCCCTCAAGCTACTTCTTTTTCTGGCTCGAAGGAACTCTTTGGATAAAATTCAGATTTTCAGTGACTCTCAATTAGTTATTAATTGGGCATCTGGTAAGTACCAATTAATGAATTTAGAATTAGCCATGATTCTTCAGGATGTCAACAGAATTACTGATGGTTTCGATTATATGTCGTTCAAACATATCTATCGGGAAAGAAATTCTTCTACAGATCCTTTGGCAAAAGCTGGAGGAAGGATATTGGAAGGATCTTGGTCAATTATGGAACATCAAGCAGATGAAGTTGTGGAAACCTTTCAGGTTTTCTAAAAAACAAACTTTGACAGTTTCTTTGGGACTTGGGATTGGATAATGTTCCACAGATCATTTCTGAAACTGTTTGAGTGATGTTGATAATGTTTTGGGACATATTTTTGAGCAGTTGTGAAACTGTTTAGTATTTTTGTTATGGTTTAGGCCTTTGAACATATTATTTGGTTTTTATGCTATTATGGGGCATTATTTTGATGGATACCTTTCTAAAAGGGTTTTTAGATATGGATCAATTCCATGTTTTGGCATTATCAGAGACTTTTTGGATGATGATGCAGAGATCAATTTTGAAATTGTTTTGAGTAGTTCTGTTGATGGAGTTAAAGCTTTTTGGACAATTATATGAGCAGTTTGAAACTATTTATTATTTTGTTATGGCTTTTATGCCTTTGGACTTAATTCTTGTTGTTTTTGAGTTCTTTTTGGAGCTTTATCTTGACAGTTATTATCAGCTTTAAGGTTGGGTGTCTTTGTGTGTTAATGGACTTTTGTGCCATCTGATGAATGTAAATAAAGATATTTATGAATTTTTTCCTTGGAAAAAAAAACACAAACCCTAAATGCTTATTTAAATTAATTTCGATGGTTAAGTGTTTATCAAATATTTTTACAAAATAAATTTAACTCACACGAATTGTTACATAAGTAAGTTTTGTCTTAACCTCTTTATTATATTATGAAAATAACGGTTTTATGAATATTCATAGAATTAAAATGAAGTGTTTTATGAAGATTAAATAAATATAAAATAAATCAATATTTTATATATAAATTAAAATTATTATTAGTGTAGACTTATTGTAATTATTATGTTTAAGAGACTTATTTTACAGTCAAGCTGTGTGCTCATCTTAGAGTTGAAACAAATCTTTTATAAAAAATTAAAAAAAATGTTATAAAAAATAATATGTTGATTCAATTTAGATTTAAAATATTTTTTAAAATCACATATATAAAATTACAAATTAAAGCCATAAACATTCCGTTCTAATTTCTTCAACATTTCCACTTAAAAAAATTAGATATATCAAATTTCTTGAAATATAACTTTTATTTTAATATATAAATAATTTTGAAAAAAAAAATTATATCTCAACAAATAAAGAGGTCTCTAAATATGCCAGCAAGTGATTTTAATCTTATTAAAATTTAAGAATAAAAATTTACAAGTTTACCAAAAATTGTATAACTCAATTAGAAAACAAAATTCCAAATGATATAATATTTAAAATAAGAACTTTCATACCTCTTATCTTTAATAAATATACCTCTTATCTTTAATAAATATAATTTTAAGATGAATTTATAATAATTATAATATTTTTAACTTTTATATAAAATTTAAAATTATATATATATATATATATATATATATATAATTTCTTTTGTTTTTCCCAAATTATAACATCTCTCAATAAGTTCTAACCCTCGCTAGCAAACACTTAAAAACACAATATCAACTTAAAAATGTAAAAAAATGATTTCCATTTGGTCAAACAATTAATTTCTAGTTCACACCACAATGCTATGCTCGCAGTTCTAAAACAGATTGACATATTTTGAAGTAACTTACTAAATTAATAAAATAACATATTTATTTTACTTGAAAAATGTATTTAATGAATAATTTATTTATTTATGATGTGATAATTCAAAACTATAATTATGTCGTAAGGCATTTAACAAGTGGGAGTCGACTCCCCCAATTAATGCGTTTTTTTTCCAGCCGTAGGATGCTTTCGTCCGACGATTGGGGTAATTTGCGTCGTTGATCTTCATCCACTGCTTGGCATTTTTGTCAACCTCCCTTAAATGCACATCAATGTTGCTTGTCATTTCTTTCAACCTCCCTTAAATGCAAATCAATCAATCCCTGCCTTGCGGACACTCTTAGGCGGTGATGCCTACCTCTATTAGAACCCCTGCCTCCATCAGAACTCAAAACTCAAGAAAACTCTGCTGATGCCTACCTCTATCAAAACTCAGGAACTCTTCGGATGCAAAACTCAAGAACTCTACCTGCCCTGCCGAACTCAAGAACTCGCCGAACTCAAGAACTCGCCTTTAGGACGAGCTGGTAACTCCATGATTCCAGGTCTTGAATCTCTCTATATCTTTCTTTTGCCCTTTAACATTTAGTTTGCCTGCTTGAATGAATTTACGTTTGCTCGCATGAATGAATTTACGTTTTGTTGATTCAATATTTGAAACTTCAAAGCTTATGAATATCCCATACTGTTTAGCATGCAGCGAATTTCTTCAACAGATATACTTCAAACCTGTAAATTTGTTAAAAATACAGAGATGTAAATTTGTTTAAAATACAGAAATGTAAATAGCTAAATGTAAAATTCAGATGGAGAGGGTATCATTTTATCCGTAAGTGCTCCAAGAAGCTTCTCAATTAAATCCTCACCTGATTCAAAGCATCCTATGAACAAATCTGGTAAAATGATTCACCTGCTGTTAACTTCCACCCAGCATTCCCTGGATTCACACACTCACAAATAAAAACTTAATCAATATAATCCACATACTTAAAAAAATAATTTTCTGGGGCCCTGATTTCGCAAACGTAAATTCATTCAAGCGAGCAAACTAAATGTTAAAGAGCAAAAGAAAGATACAGAGAGATTCAAGACCTGGAATCATGGAGTTACCAGCTCGTCCTAGAGGCGAGTTCTTGAGTTTTCGACCGTTTTCATTCTTTACTTCCCTCTCTAGCTTGGAGGTTGTTTTTCAACAGTAGAAATTCGGAATAGTTCTGCTACAAGATCACTAGATGCCCTACTCAGTGGCAAAAATTCACTAAAATTTGTATATTGAAGCATTATATAGTCACGATTCCACTCGATAACGCGCTTTAATTTCCTAAAAACAAATCTATATACTAGAAAACCCCATAAAGCTCTGCAGAATTACTGAATCTTTACAGTTTTTAGCTATATTTAGCGCTTTTCCCTCTTTCCCAACCCTCTTTGCCATATTAAAGCTCGAAACCAACAGATTCCTAACCTTATTCAAACCGCACAGCATTATCACCATTTCTACAGTTCTTCCAAACAAAAAACAATTATACTACACCTCCACATTTATAAACAATCTACTGTAAATAAAACTGCCAGATCTCACAAATAACACATTTCTTTACCGTTTACAGCGATCTTGAACCGATTTCCGAGCTTCTTCGATTAAATTCGACGTTCCAATGAACAAATTTATCATTCTCAGCCATCTCTATGCCGAATTCTCATCAAATCAACCATTGGCAGCTACAACTTCTGCGTGTTTCGGACGAAGCTTGCAAGAATTCGAAAAGGTCACTTCAATGCTCAAATCTTTTGAGATTAAAGCTTGTACCGGGCCATTATTAAAGATTTTAATGTCAAATTAAAGCCTTGAACTTCCATTTTACTGTAGGTCGAATCAAAATAGACCTATACGGTACGAATTTGAACTGTGTTGTGTTGTGCTTCGATAGATCTTTATGTTGTGCTGTGCTTCTATAGATCCCTCGTCAATTCTCTGTAAATCCCTCCTATTGTGTTCTCTCTGAGAGTGTATCGTATTGTATTAGTTGGTGAAATCAAAGACCACGTGGTGTGCATGCAGCCCAGGCTCACGTGGGCTCCCTTGGGCAGCTGGTTCCAGAGAAGTTTGCTATTATGAAGCTTCATAAGTGATAGATTTTTTATAATAAGAAAAATGTTTTTGAATGAGTAACTTATATAATTTAAAGTCATTTGATCATTCAAAATGTCACTATATCTTTCAAATCTTAGATATTTTAGATTGTCGCTTATAAATTGTTTTTGAAAAGTATATACTTTTTAATTCAATTCTAAATAGCAATAATATTTTTTTTTCAAAAAAAACACTATTTTAAGAAACAAAACACACTATTTGGAGAGTACCTAAGTGTTTAATCCTTCTCGTAAACACAGCTTCAACGTTTGTGCGACTTGGAGATGTAGTCAATGCAGATGCCTGAGTTTTACCATCACTTTTGTTGGACAAGGGAGATAAATATAAAACATTTTTGTATTCTTTAGAAGATGATTGCTTTAAAAAAACAAGTGGAATAAGCAACAAAGTTGCTTAGTACCTGCCTCCTAAGAAGAGATTGAAAATATATAGCAATAGGATAATTTTGCTATAAAAATATATGATAAGACAAATATAATTACAATTTGAAAGAAATAAAAACAAAAATGAATTAAAAAATGTCCATTTAAATACAATATAGGTTATTGCAATGTAGCATAAAACAAGCATATTCAAGCTTCCTTACATACTTCTAGTAATATTCTTGACTTATGTTATAAAAATATGCAAGTTTCTTTATAGACTAGCATAAATAGGAAATGAAAAATAATAGCTTATAAGACTATAAATTAGTATCATTGTTGTGAGAATAGTTTATTTGTATTTTATTATAAATTTATAATGTTATACAAATATGCAAGTTTTTTTAAGCAATTTGAACTTATTGTAGGTAGCTATTGAATTAATGTTGAAATGTGAATTTAATATTAATTAAAATAATTTATAAATATAAAAGACTAGTATGGTGGAAGAGTTTATATGTATATATATATATGACTTAATTCATAATGATGAAAAAATTGATTGAAAATAGTTTTGAATGACTATTTTATTTTTTCCTTACATTAAAGGTGATTAAAATAAATATAAAAAATAAAAATTTAAAGCTATTAAACCAAAGATCACAAATAACAACCAATTATAATAAGGTAATGTAGAATGTAGAATATTGTGCCATTGATCTTTACATCGTCAATACAAAGTAATATCAAAATATTTCGATGGATCTACCAGCATTATTATTTGAGGAATTCGGTCGTAACGTTTACGTATATTCTTTCAATTTTGTCACAATACCAACAGGCTATATCATCTTGTTAATTGAAGGGCTATCTAACCAAAACGACAAGGTCTATACGTTTCAGGATATTTCGTGAGAAAATAAATCTATATTAATAGAACCTGGTCAACATGATATTTACTCTTAAACTTTGGTGATAATGAGTTTAACAAATTTCTAGTATTCGAGGATATGTACTGTTAAACTTTGGTGATAACGAGTTTAACACATTTGACAATTGCAAAAAACATGTTTTTGGGGTGCAAATAACATTTTTACGATTTCACCTTTCAACATTTTTCTGTGATTCTAGTTCATATTTTTCCACCCAAATTCTACACAAAACTTACAGGGTTGAAAATCTCTATCTTGTTTTGAGGGAATGACTCTTCCAGGGATGGCATGGCTGTGAATCGTAACTGATGGAATTAGCAGACGTTGATCTGGTTCTCCCAGAGATATTGAAACAGCAACAACGACAACTTTATGGAATTGTGTTTAATTATGAATTATGATTGACAAAGTCTCCTGCGGCCCCACACTAGGACAAGCGATCCATGCAAATTTTTGGCTAGGAAGAGAGCTCCAGAGAATCACCTACTAATTTGCTTGGCTTGCAGAGGAATTTCTGTCACGCTAATTCTGCTCTGCTCACCGGTCGACGGTGATGCTTGGCTTTCCGTTCCTTTCCATTGCATTGTACGCAAAACTGTGATAAGATTTAGTTTCGTCGCAATGCGGACCTAACAACCACTACTTCCCCAGCATTGTGGACTTTGTGGTTACAGTAAGTTGATGTGCAATCTGCGTTTGTCCTGGCGTTCCTACGTCTTGTTCTTGTGCACAATTGTCCTCTGCCATTCATATCGAGGCCAACAACTCTTACTAACCCAACTGGAAATCTTAGCTCTTGATTGCCAAAGAAAAGGATACAGGTTTTATCTTCTAATAGTTTAGATAGAATTAAGGGCAGGTCACAGTTCACGGCTACTAGATCTTCTTTTCATATACATTATACACTGGTTTTCTTCAAACACAAAACTAATATGCCTCACGTACATTAAACAATGTTACCGGGGAGATAGGTTAAGACAAATGAATCCAATTGGCGACGCTCGGAATTCCATTGTTAACCACGAATAGCGTGTAGTATCCCGGCGGCGCTGCAACAGAGCTTGGAGGTGCTGTAACTATAGCAATATATATTCCTCTTACTCTCTTTGGGCTCGTTGATGCGAGTATGAGCAGTCTCTGATTCATGGAAAATGCATGCGTTGTGAAGGATGGAGCGTAAATGTTGAACTGGATATTGTTGAGAACATAACTTGAAACAGAGAACTTAACGGTGAATCTTGTACCATAGCTCATAGAATCGGTAGATAGAGAAACGATGTTAGGCCTCAAAGTACTGTAGGATTTGTCCAAATAATAAGGACTATATGCTTCCAGACGAAGCTCGGTTGGAAACGTGACTCCAGAAAAAACGTAACCAACGTGGGGGTTGGAGCCTCCAACAAAAATCCTCCCATCAGGCAATACATTTGCAGTCGAATGATACAATATCGGAATGGTGGAGGCTGCCAGTACTGTAAATTGTTGCCTTGCCATTGCATTAGGTCTGTATAAATACGGAGCAAGAGCTCGATTCCTTGCAATCTCCCAACCTGCCGTCCCTCTCTCGGCACCATTGATTATCACAACTTCACCGTTAGGAAGGTTGAGCATATCTCCCATAACCCTGGGCGCAGGCATATTCTCCATAGCCCAAACAGGGTTGGGATTTGTAATAAGAATTCTTCCACAGCTTTGAAGTGTGGTTAGGAAATTCCCAGCCTTTGCTGAGGTGAAAGCGTTGTTAGGAGCACCACCACAGATGAGAATTTCTATTTTTTGAAATCCATCAGATGCCAACAGTGGCAGCATAGCAGATGAACCGGAGGCGGGGTAATTTATGGCTCCACCTGGCATCATGGGAAAGGTCTTTACAACCTTATTTGTTTTGTAATCAAATAAGATGGAATATTTGTTGGCAAAGATGAAGAGATTTCCATCGGAGCATTGGCGATCGGCTACTGGTAGGCGCCACGGTCCACACGGCAGCGGCAGTGGCAGCAGCAGGAGGCATGAGCCAGATAGCAATGGCATATCATTTTTATTTTTTTAATTTTATTATTATGACATCATCTTGCCACATGTCAACTCAAATCCAGATACCAAATTCTAACGCTGACATCATCTTCTATCCACCAATCAGCTGTTTACAAAAATAGCTTTTTAACAAAATTAAAAAAATATTTTACAAATCCCTAAGTGATACTTTGCAAAACAGGTTTTGATTTTTTAAAACTGCCTCAAAAGACACCAAGTCAAAGAAGTTTGACTTGTGATCAATTACAATATATCTTCCTGAGGCAGGTATAAAAATTAGAGATGATAGTCAAGTTAAATTTAAAGAGCACCCATCTCTTTCACCGATGATGTGCGAGCTGGCTAGATGGCACTGGACAACCGGCTTTTTAAAGACTTTGGTTGATTTCATGAAACCTAGGATAAATACTTAGTCGATGGAGTGAAAACTTATTTTAAATACTTAGTCAATGGAGTGAAAACTTATTTTACAAATGTTACTCTTCTTAAAAGAGTGGTAAGTTTGGCCGAAATGTACCTCAGCTTTCCAAGTGCAATTATTAGGGAATCAAATTTTCAAGGGTGGATAGATAATGGTTGGCATCTTAAAATGAGGAAACTATTATAACTTTTATTTTGAATAGAACAATATTCGGAAATTATACTTATTCTGCGAGTAAAAAATTTGTAAAAATACTAAGAAAGATAAGGATACAAAAAACCAGATTTTATTAATATATTGGAATTTGACAATCTTTAGTATAAACAACAAGATAGTAGATAGATCCATAAATTTATGCAATGTTACTTGATTGTAACATATGAACTACAAAAACTAACAATTCATTCTCATTTGGATGAGAGAAGAATACATGCCGATAATAATGTAATTGCCGATTATGTGAAGAATATAATGTCTTGTTGTATATGTCCACATCTCTTTGCTTAGCTTGCAACACGGCGTTCTTTTATTGCACCCCTAGGTATAATTGCTAGTTTAATATATATAAAAACACTTAAACACCAATTTGGTATATAAATCTCTCTTCTTTATGAGACAAAGACCCCTTCCCTATATTGTACTTTTAACTATGATGAAATAAATGATCCTGTAGTGTGATAATTCAAAACTATAATTTAATATATAAAAAAACAATGAAATTAATTGATAATGAGCTTAATAAGAAAATAAATATTTTCCAGCTTAATAAGAAAATAAATATTTTCCAAAACAATCTAAATGTTTATTGAATTTTAAGAAAAAAAAAGTTAGAAACTTCTCCGTTTATTATGGAATTTTATTTTTATGTTTATAAAAGACGTGCAGATGAGTGTTCCTAAATCACCCATTTCTATAGAGATGATCTTGCAAAGAGGAGAATCTTAGTGTTTAGTGTATATAAAAGACTTAGCTTCTAACTTTACTTTGAGCATAGTGTTTAGTGTACATAAAAGACTTAGCTTCTAACTTTACTTTGAATGAAAAGAAATGGTCCATATGGATGCAATTATGTGGTGTGTTAATTTAGCTTCACTAAAATTTGATTTTAAATTGTTTGAATGATTATCCATCTCGACCAGTAAAACTATATGGATAAAAATGCCATAAAATAAATTATATAAAAATGTCACAAAATAAATTATACATTTTAAAGTTAAATAAGGTTACATACATTTTAAAGTTAAATAAAGCTACAAATTTATATATAAGGTGAATGGTAAAATAATTGTTGATATGTGTATTGATAAAAATAAAAATAAAAATTTGTATGTTTTTTTAATAATTAAAACAGTTAAATTTTATAAAGAAAATATTGGTTGGGCAAAGCCAAAATAACCTTCAATACGAACATACACCTGATTCTTGTATGTATTTCTTGTATCAAGTTCTTGTATGTATAGATTCCTCATCACTGGTATCAAGTTCTTGTATGTATTTCTTCTCTTTGCCTTCATTATTGACATTGATATATGGCTCAGACTGATCATATGGATTAACTGCATGCTCCTCTTCCATATTAAAATTTCCCAAGGCCACAAGATCCATGTTCTCTCCTTTGGAAACCTCACAAATAGGATCTTCAATAAAACCATCAAGAGACTCAAATCTCTCTCCGTTAGATATGTTGTATACAAGACTATCAAAAAAACCATCAAAAGTTTCTAGTTCATTATTTTCCTTCTCAGACATGTCATAGATTGGATTTTCAATGAATGTCTAGGAATCTTCATCAACATCTGTGTCGGACATAAGGGTGTCTTCATCACTTGTATCATGATCCAGGCTATACTTGTCCTCATCTTCATACTCATCTTCTTAAAAAAAAAGGTCACAAGGAAGTAAACCTTCTAGACTATTATCATTATATGGAGAACACGTAGGAGTTCCATCATGCACATTAGAGATTTCATCATAAGTTTCATTATAAGATTCTGTAATGGTTTCATCCTGAGGTAAATATGGAGTACAAATGTGATCATCATCAGTGGAATAATCATGAACGCATTCCCAATCATCAATATTCTCTGTTGATGTGACATGAGGAGGGTTTTCAATAATATTTTCACTTAATTGTTTTTCATTCATACACTCAATGGAGTCATCATGGATTTCTTCTTCATTGTGATCTCTTGGAGGTAAAACCCAATACCTATCATTTCCTATCCTGATGAGACGAGGTAATTTAGGGTCTTTCTCATGATACTCTATCTGGGGCAAATAAGCGTAAAGGAACCCTTCCAAGAACTTCTCTAAAACTTCCATTGTAGTCTGTGATGTATGCCACTGCCTCAAGAATATTCTAAGGAAGCTTGAAAGGGAAATAATACATTTATTTGGAAGACAATTGAGATACCATTCACAAGCATTTCCTCGTAGAGTACTGGCAAACATTTCAATCATATCATCTTCATACAAAACATTGAAGCCAGCGAGAATTTTAAGGAAAGATATGACATGTCGAAGAGTCTGCATGCTTATTTCCCCAAAATATAGGTAGATAATCAGATATATCTTCACCATTATGGTAATCAGGGAATCCTAGGATGTTTGAGAAATTAATGGAAGGATATTTAATGGAGATCCGAGCTCTTTCATCACCCATATTGGTTACCCAATGGAAAGCATTTGATATAACCACGGAGCTGTCAATACAATGAGCTTTAAAATTTTACTTTTGTATGAGCTCATCTACACACAATCAATATCAATAATTTTTGTGAGAAAGAAGGGTTTTATCCCTTCAATGGAGTTTCCATGTGAAAAGAAAAATATGCATCATAAATATTTCACAAAAAATTCTCTTTTTTTACTTTTCTTTGTATAAAGGAAAAAAAAGGTTAGTGGAGTCGCCAGACAAAGAATCAAAGATATACTCTAATCATTCATCAAAAAAAGTAAAAAAAGAAAGAAAGAAGAAAGTTCTAACCCATAAATTAAAATATTTATCCCCGACAACGGTGCCAAAAAGTGTTGCCGCCTTTCACACACCTAGGGGTTAAGCACAACAGAAATCTTCAAGTTGTTAGGTGTGTCCTTAGGGGCAAGTCTCGAGTTAAGTACTATCACTTGATCTTGAATCCTCCATTTAGGCCAAACTCCTAACGAAGCCAAGGGGGGTGGTCCCTAAGAAAGAGTTCAACTAAGGATCTTTATATTTTAGTTGTTAATGACGAAATTAAGTTGTTTTTAGGAGTTTTTGGTAAATAATTCTGTCGCAAGACTAATGCAAAATAGTTTAAACATTCAACAACATATAACATGAGTGTATAAAGATTAACATTGACAAAACTGATAATCAAATGAAAATAAGATTGTTGTGTACTCAGATCAATGCCAAATGGAGTCAAAATTGTTGTTGAAACCGAAATGTTTTGCAATGTGTCTTGGTAAGTTTTAATTATTAAAGATGAGTTGATTTAAGGGAAAGGGGATTCTCGATATACTTATGAAGTATTGAGAATATGTCCGGAAAGATGACAAAATTGGTTCCTCACTCGGAAATGTGGGCTGAATCATAGTCTCTGAGAAGGTGTTCAACACTACACCAATAAGGGTGTAGCCTAACTGTATCTTGAGGTCACTCTTCAGTGGTTCCCGCTTCCTTTGAGAGATTTTCCCAATAATGTCAAAAGGCGTTGTGCCGGATTTTCACAATGTTTCGAAGTTTGTTGATTTTATTAATGTGAGTTAATTATTTAGATGAGAAGAATTGATCAATACGCATTCCTACTTTTGATTATCCCAAAGCTCAGGGCAAACCTGTGATAGGCAAGAGCATACACCGGAATGACAAAATGTTTGTTCCAATTGTATTGAAGAAAAAATATTGTGGAAACAAAATAAAAAATAAAGTCTGAAAGAATCCACAAGCTATGTGTCACTTTCTGATCATCCACCAATAATTAGCAAGAAGCCTTTGGTTGGTGGAGAGAGCATACTTCGTGGCAACGAGAGAGGGAACCAAATTATTTAAAAAACTTTAAAGATAGAAAAGAAAAAAAATAACTAATCTATACAACCTTTCAAGAAGGCGGATTGTGTGCGTGTGATTGTTAGAAAAAATCAAACGATGAAAGAGACACTACCAATCTCCCCAAGGGGGATGAAGTGTGGGCGTTGTGTAACCCACTTTCTTTCTTTATTAATTATGATTACAATATAAGAAAAATTAAATTAAAAGATGTCTTAGATCCTATAAAACAGGTCTAAAGACTTATACAACTTTATGGAGTGAATGGGAAAGAAGAATAGGGGGAAATTGGGTTTTTTTTGTGTCCCGGGAGACACAAAACTCGAATTTTGAGCAGAGCTTCCTCCTATTGAAATATTGTAACTTCAAAGAATATTATATATCTATCTTTTGTGGTCCCCGATGGTCCTACCGGGAGAACCACTTGTATTATCTTGTACCCCGATGCTTCTAATCGAAATAACTAATAAGAGTCATGAGGTAGTCCCCTCTAATTGTAAAGGTGGGTCATTAGCACCCCAGTGTGGTTACTTGAGCCTACATGTGTAACTCAAGCCTACATAATTAACTCGAGCCTACATGTCGGATGAGTTAATTGAAGTGAACGAATGAATATAAATAGAGGTGTAGCTCTCCTCATTTGAGCACACATTCTCACTTGTGTAGCGCATTAGTGGAGAAGAGAAGTAGCTGGAGAAAGAGGAGGATCAGGCTTTGATCTCCTTGCTGGTTTTATCTTTTATCCTTTTGGGGCATCTATATTGAAGAATCTTTTGCTGGGTTTTTCCCTTTAGGGTTTTCCCAGGATAAATATTTGTGTTCCTTTTGTATTGTTGTGCTTGTCTATCTTTCAGTGATCCTGTTTATATGCTTTTGTTATGAAAATGAAATGAAGTACTGATGTCTTAGCTAAGCATATGAAAAGTTAACATGGAATCAGAGCCACCCTGAAAAGAATACATTGTGCAGCTACAGAATCTAGGGCTTCTTAATTTTTGGTTCTCTCTCCACAATTGATCAGCAAAAGAAGGCTAGGTTGACTCTCTATTGAAGGGCGCATCTTTCTGTCGAAGCAGAATTCGATTCCGAGCATTTTTAGTTTTCGGTGTGGGAATTTAGGGCTTCTTGCAGAAGAATAATTTTTGAGTGAGCCCAACATAGGATTGCTCTCCTCATCAAAATCGAATTTTAGAGACCTAGATCAATATTTTTGGTTGGGTGAAACTCCGGGAAAGTCAAACCCTAGTTTGACTCGGAGCTAGAAAAACCCTAAATACTAAAATTGCTAAGTTTTGGTATATTCGCTATATCCCAATATTGGAGAAGGTTCAGGAACTGAAAATTGTAGAGACCAAATATATAATCCTGGTGAACACTATGTCCAAAATTCAGCCTAAGATTCGCTGTATTCTAGGAGATATGATCCCTCCCAGTTAGGGTTCCAGCCTCTTCCAGAATTCATCCCTAAACAGGACACCTAGGGAAAATTTCTATAGCTTGGAATACGGAGGTCCAAATGGAATTCTTGAAGATGTTCCAGAAATATCATAGACTTTAATTTCTGTGTTCCGAATTTCAGAACCTGAAGATGAACCAATGACACGTGGCATGCCGTACAACTTCATTGTTCTGAACAGTCCCTTAACAGGTCACCTTGGGAAAATGATCATAAATCCCAATTGGTGAAACCAATTTTGATGAAATCTATGGTGTTGGATTAGGGACATGCGAGGTTACCTCAATGCAATTTTTTTGACATAGAGGAGTAGTAAATTCAGAGATATCATAGAAACAGTAACATGCATTTCTACAGAAGAAATTGGAAAACTAGGGCTTCCTGTTCCGGAAGCTTCCCTCCATTGTTTTCAGAAAAGGAGCACATTGGACAGCTCCATTTGAAGTGATATATATTTATATCTAATAAGATCTAAAATATTCCAAGTTTTGAAAATTAGGGTTTCTCTGACAAACCCTAGATCAGCCAGCTTCGGAAGCAGGACGAACACCTCAAATCGGTAAGATCTAATCTTTTGCTATTTGCATTTGAGGTTCTCATTTCAAAGTGATCTATCACATCAGCTTAATGATAAGCTTGGTGAAGTTGAAAGCTGCCAAGCATGAAAGTATTTGCTCCCTCTGAAGAAAATGAATTGGACACCTACATTAGTAGAGAGGTTCGAATTCTAGAGGGAGACAAGCCTCAAAGCCTTACACAAGAAGAACTTGATCAACGCCAAGAAGATCACTGTTGATTCAATCATGGATCAACTTGTACCACAAGTGTCTTCCCTAAAGACACCGAATATGTTTGATTCCTTGATCAAGCTATTTGAAGATAAGCACATAATTCAGAAGATGGATTTGAGAAAACAGTTGAAGAATGTGAAGATCCAGAATGCATAACATCTTGAAGTGGTAGAAGAAGAAGCAGAGAATGCAGAAGTGGTGATAGCCACCTTGAATGGCCTCCCATGATCATGGGATTCATTCATGTGAGGAATGTGTGCTAGAAGGAAGTGATTACTTTCAGTTGACTTTAGGAAGAAGAAGAAGCTCATCTCATAAGAAGAGAAGAAGAAAGATGGGAGCAAATTGAAGATCAAGCTCTCACCATTTAAAGAAGATCCCTCAAGTGATGAGGAATATGAAGAACTCAATTCTTGATGAACCTCTTATCCATCTTATCATTTGGAAATGATGATTTCATGAATGAAGAAGATGATCAAGGAGAATGATCAAGAAGGAGTCTACCCACAAAACAAACAAAAGATAAGTATTCAATTGTCATTTAATGATATTGTTTTGTTATTCATATTCAGTTGATGTGTTATGCATGATAGATTGTTTGCATTAATGACTGTATACTACTAATATGCATAAGTAGCTCATGGTGCTATACATCTCTCCATTGCTACTTATCTAGAATGAAACCTCTTTACATGACATATTGGATTAATGCATAATCTCGATAATGTCATCTAGAAAGTTTCCGTGACATATGGATGAATGTTGTATTGGCTAAACAGTTGCATGATGCATAAGAATTTGTCATTATGCATATGTTTTATGAAATAGTTCTAACCATGAAATTGGTGCATTTGAATTGTAGGAAAGGTCCTGAACAACCTCATACAAGAAAACAAGGATGAGACCTGTTTCAAAGAACAACTGATGACAATTCAATAAACATGAATCTGAAGCTCCCAGGGTCAGAGACACCATGACGAAAGATAGAGCTTCAGAGAGCGGTAGATCCACCTCGAAGGATGAAGACCACCATGGGTATAAGAGATAACTCAAGATGAAGAAAATAATGCTATGATCAAAGAATAACAGTTGATCATCGGGAATGATGTATACGATATGATTTCGAGACATAAAGGGAAATACGTAGTATCTTCCATATGGATCTACAAGAACAAGTGTAACAAGCAAAGGTTCATGATTTGCCTCAGAAAGAATAGACTGTGACATGACATACTCTATTGACAAGTATATATCAAGCATAGAGCCACCTGTACAGAATGAAGAGGGAAGATGATACTCCACTTCAGGGGGAGTGACTACAGAAGATATCTAAGTTTGACATGGTACGACATGATGGACAGCTTCTTGCTGGATCGAGACTTTATCAAGAGTAAAGAGGGTTCCAACCTTCAAGGTTGAATGCAGAAGACTAGGATATGTTGATGACCCGACAAGACGAACTCATGGAAGATGTTATGATGTTTGGGATACAGTTCCCAAACCAGAAGGAAAGAGTATAGTATCCTTCAAATGGATATGCAAAATAAAGCATGCAGCTGACGGAAGTATTGAGAAGTATAAAGAAAGATTTGTGGCCAAAGGTTTCTCTCAGAAAGAGGGAATTGATTATGAAGAGACATTTTCCCCAGTAGCACAGTATACTTCAATTAGAGCTACCATGGCACTTGCATCCATGATGAAGTGGGACTTACACCAGATGGATGTGAAAATGGCTTTTCTAAATGGTGTGATCAAAGAAGAAGTATACATAGAACATCCACAAGGATTTGAAGTTGAAGATAGACATACTCATGTATGCAAGTTGAAGAAGGCATTATATGGTCTTAAACAAGATCCTCGAGCTTGGTATGAAAGAATAGATGGTTTCTTGTCGAGCATGGGCTTTACCAAAAGTAAATTTGATCCTAAGCTTTATCTCAAGGTTGTAGAAGATGAACTTGTCATCCTGTTATTATATGT
This sequence comes from Pseudotsuga menziesii, assembly GCA_001517045.1. NCBI lineage: Eukaryota > Viridiplantae > Streptophyta > Pinopsida > Pinales > Pinaceae > Pseudotsuga > Pseudotsuga menziesii. The sequence continues at coordinate 256,665 of LPNX010311696.1, read as the reverse complement.
GGATGACTTATCCTTGATAGGAAATGAGAAACGGGTCATGAAAAGCAAGAAGAAACTAGCAGAAGAATTTGAGATGAAAGACCGTGGGTTAATGCATTATTTCCTAGGTCTAGAAGTATGGCAAAGTTCAAAATAAATCTTTCTCAACCAGGGAAAGTATGCGGTAGAGATATTGAAGAGATTCAATATGTTGGAATGCAAAGTCATGGCCACACCCATGGACTCCAACCTGAAGCTGTTAGCTGGTGACTCATCAGAGTTACTGGATATGACTCATTACAGACAGATCATTGGGTCATTGATGTACTTAACAAGTACCAGACTAGACATTTGTTTTGCTGTGAACACCTTAAGTCAATATCTTGTTCAACCAAGACGGGTTCACTTAGTAACTGCAAAACATGTGATGAGATATCTGAAAGGGACTATAGACTTTGGTTTATATTATGATGGTAGCCATGAGTATAGATTGTATGGATACACAGATGCAGATTGGGCTGAAAGTATCTTAGACAGGAAAATCACATTAGGTAGATGCTTTTGTTTGGGGTCTGCTATGAGTTCATGGTTTAGCAGGTAACAGTCCAGTGTTTCTCGTAGCATGGCTGAAGCAGAATACATAGCAGATTGCTCTACTAAGTTGTGAAGCCATATGGCTTCGGAAACTGATATCAGGTCGCTTTGAACTGAAGATGGATACTACATTGATTCTATGTGATAACGAGAGTTGTGATAACAGAGAACCCCTTGTTTCGTCGTAACACATAGAAATCTGGTATTTCTACATTCAAGATAAAGATGCAGATGATGGTGACCTGATGATTCTTTTAGTACTCACATACTGGAGATACAGATGGTGATAGTTCAATATTCACATACTGAATATGTAGATGAAGATGGTGATGCGTTGACAAAGCCTCTGTCTCGGGTAAAGTTCAAACACTTTCGAGACAAGCTTGGTATGGTTCAGAAAGACCTTCCCTGAAAGGGGGAGTAGTGATGTTGCAGTGGGATTGTATCATCCCTAGACACTTGCCCTAAAGTGATCCAGAGACCTCGGTCTTCGAGAATGAAGAGGGATTGTATCATCCTGGGACATATGTCCAGAAGTGATTCGGAGACCTCGGTCTTCGAGAATGAAGTGGGATTTTATCATCCCTGGGCACTTGCCCTAAAGTGATCTGGAGACCTCGGTCATCGAGAATGTGGTAGGATTGTATCATCCTTGAATTCAGTTCAGAATGGATTCAGTGTAACTTCGGTCATCGAGAATGTGGTGGGATTGCATCATCCCTGAACTTCGGTTCAAAATGTATCCGGAGGTCTCGGCCCCCGTGAATGTGGTAGGATTGCATCATCCCTGAACTTTGGTTCAAAATGTATCCGGAGGTCTCGTCCCCCGTGAAAGTGGTGGATTGCATCATCCCTGAACCTCAGTTCAAAATGTATTCGGAGGTCTCGGCCCCCGTGAAAGTGGTAGGATTGCATCATCCCTGAACTTCGGTTCAAAAGGTATCCGGAGGTCTCGGCCCCCATGAAAGTGGTGGATTGCATCATCCCTGAACCTCGGTTCAAAATGTATCTGGAGATCTCGGTCCCCGTGAATGTGGTAGGATTGTATCATCCTTGAACTTCGGTTGAAAACGGATCCGGTGACTTCGGTACTCGAGAACGTGTGTTGATCCCGTAATTCCAATAGGAAGGATTGTCTGAGTTCCACACCTGTGTTGATCCCGTAATTCCGAAAGGAAGGATCGTTAGTAACTCCGTAAAGACCTTAATCCTGTAATTCTGAAAGGAAGGATCATTGAATTGATCCCGTAATTCCAATAGGAAGGATTGTCTGAGTTCCACAGATGTGTTTATCCCATAATTCCATTAGGAAGGATTGTCTGAGTTCCACAAATGTGTTGATCCCGTAATTTCGAAAGGAAGGATCGTTAGTAACTCCGTAATGACCTAAATCCCGTAATTTCGAAAGGAAGGATCGTTAGTAACTCCGTAAAGACCTAAATCCCGTAATTCCGAAAGGAAGGATCATTGGTAACTCCGTAAAGACCTAAATCCCGTAATTCCGAAAGGAAGGATCATGTTGATGTTTTGATGATGATGATGTTTTTATGATGATGATGACGTACTGATCGAAAGATCAGTGTATGATGACGATGATGTACTGATCGAAAGATCAGAGTATGATGATGATTACGATGTATTGATCGAAATATCAGAGTGTGATGATGATGATGTACTGATCGAAAGATCAGAGTATGATGATGTACTGATCAGAGTGTGATGATGATGATGTACTGATCGAAATATTAGAGTATGATGATGATAACATACTGATCAAATGATCAGTATGTGATGATAACGACATACTGATCAAAAGATCAAAATATCATGATGATGATGCTGTTCGAGAATTGAAGTATGATTATGGTGTTGATCATGATGTTACCGATCAGGTTGCTGATCGAAAGAAGAAAATGCTGAAGAAGTTGTTGCTGATCGAAAGATCAAAGTACTGAAGATGTTGTTGATCGAAATGTTGAAGATATTGTTGTTGATCGAAAGATCAAAGTGCTGAAGATGTTGCTGATCGAAATGTTTAAGATGTTGTTGCTGATCGAAAGATCGAAGTGCTGAAGATGTTGCTGATCAAAATGCTGAATATATTGTTGCTGATCAAAAGGTCAAAACGCTGAAGATGTTGTTGATTGAAAGGTCAAAGTGCTAAAGATGTTGTTGTTGATTGAAAGGTCTAAGTGCTGAAGATGTTGCTGTTCGAAAGGTCAAAGTGCTGAAGATATTGTTGCTGATCAAAAGGTCAAAACGCTGAAGATGTTGTTGATTGAAAGGTCAAAGTGCTGAAGATGTTGTTGTTGATTGAAAGGTCTAAGTGCTGAAGATGTTGTTGTTCGAAAGGTCAAAGTGCTAAAGATGTTGCTGATCAAAAGGTCAAAGTGTTGAAGATGTTGCTGATCAAAAGGTCAAAAGATGCTGATGCTGATCAAAGAGTTGTTGTCGTTGAAAATTGAAGACGAAGACTATATGATGTTGAAAAGCTTCCAATGATTTATAGATGTATTACCTTGATGATGTTGATGATGTCCTCTATCTCTCTCCTACTACTGTTGTTGTTGATGTTGTTTTAGAATGCCCTTCTCGTTAAGGGGGAGTGTTGAAATATTGTAACTTTGAAGAATATTCTATATGTATCTTTTGTGGTCCCCGATGGTCCTACCGGGAGAACCACTTGTATTATCTTGTACCTTGATGCTTCTAATCGGAAGAAGTAATAAGAGTCATGAGGTTGTCCCCTCTAATTGTAAAGGTGGGTCATTAGCACCCCAGTGTGGTTACTTGAGCCTACATGTGTAACTAGAGCCTACATGTCAGATGATTTAATTGAAGTGAACGGATGAATATAAATAGAGGTGTAGGTCTCCTCATTTGAGCACACATTCTCACTTGTGTAGCGCATTAGTGGAGAAGAGAAGTAGCTGGACAAGGAGGAGGATCAAGCTTTGATCTCCTTGCTGGTTTTATCTTTTATCCTTTTGGGGCATCTATATTGAGGAAGCTTTTGCTGGGTTTTTCCCTTTAGGGTTTTCCCAGGATAAATCTTTGTGTTCCTTTTGTATTGTTGTGCTTGTCTATCTTTCAGTGATCCTGTTTATATGCTTTTGTTATGAAAATGAAATGAAGTACTGATGTCTTAGCTAAGCATATGAAAAGTTAACACCTCCTCTTTCTCTCTGGACCTGCTAAAAACCAGCAAGTTAATTTATTAGAATGTGATGAAATGAATAAATAAAAGATAAAAACTAAAACTAAATTCAATACTTGCAAAATATTGAAAAAATTTACTAGTTTTTAGAGCACTGAAATGACAACTTTAGATTTAGTAAAAGATGATTCTTTTTTATGCATTTCTAAATATAAATTATCTTATATGCTAAATGAGTAGATTGAAAATATCATACTTTTAAATCAGATCTATCAAATTTGCATATTCAATCTAAGTAACTGGACAAAGGAGAGAGAAATGTTTTGAGAAGATGGAGAGAAACTTGAAGCCTTGCTTGGTCTTCTTATGGAAACTTTGGAGACCCTGTAGAAATAAGATGAGACTTGAGAGATTATCAAAGAATAAGAAGATACAACCGAGTTCAAATCCTCCTTTGAAAAAGTAACCTGCGAAACAAATATATGAGAAATCCCTGCATAAAAAGAGTTAGATCTAGTGTACTCAAAAACAAGAAATGAGAAAGAGTTGAAATACAACTTAGTATTAACAACTACTCTCTTGTCTCTTGAGATCAAAATACCAGTAAGCAAATTATAGCAGTAAATGCCTACTCTATGTGCCTTAGGATGGCCTTCTAGGCTAGATCTAATAGCAATTTTAAGCAAAAAGGAAGAAACAATTCAGAAATTTAACAATATCACCTAAATACTTGCAAGCTTTCATCTCATAACACAGAATGGACCTCCAAATTCTGAAATTTTATTCATCAAATAGAAACAATACAAAATAGCATAGGTTTCTTGCATCCATCCTCAACAAAGGAGGAAAACCCCTCTTTTATAGCAAAAAATAAGCTCAAACCCCAAGGGGGCGAATTTGACAAGTGTGAGGTGTTTCCAGGGTTGAGATAATGGTGGGAGGAAGGCATGAGTGTTGGAATGAAGGCTTCCACTTATATTGAGGTATGCCACATGGGTTGGGAAGCATTTATCTCCTCTAACCACTTCATCAAAGTGGCAAAACCACCCTCCATGAGTGAATTCGCCCCCCTTTTGTGGAAGTGATTTAGATCCCCTCCTTTGATGGTTGAAGATGCTCCTCTATGCTCATAAATGTCACAGACAATATCCTCAACAACTTTGACACCTTAGAGACAAGTCCTAGACAAGCTACCTTTGATTTAGGGATTGGATTTTCTCATATTTTCCCATTTATTTGACCCTCTAAGTCATTTTGGAGAGAAAATCCAAATTAATAATTGAAAATTACTAATTTGACTCTCAAAAGTGGGTTCAGGGGTTCAGTTAGGTCCTTGGGTCTAAAACTAAGCATCCCCATGAACAAATTGGAACCCTAGGCCCAATTTTATGACCTTTTGAAATATTACAATTAAAATACAGCTTATCGATGCTTTTATTAAAAAACTAAAAATTAAAAAATCCTAGGGGGGACTTATCGGATGTTCACGAAACTCTGGACATATGTCTAGCATGGTATAATACATAGACCCTAGGCTTTAATAACATTTATGAGAAAAAATTTACCAAACTCACCATCCTAACTTTGGAGGATTTTGAGTGAAGAACTTCAAAATTATATGTCGCTTAAAAAAGCGTCATATAATTAACAAGGGAAAAAACGCTCAAGGATGATGACCTTGATGACCAATTCTAAGAAGGCCAAGCCTTTTACATAAAAGAACCTCATGCTATGTCAATTATTACAATTCCCTCGAAAGGGTGTGAACATCCAAAAGAGGCCACAACTAGCCCTGATGAAACCACAGAACTTTCAAGCACTAAGTAAGAACAAGTGATTTGTTCTGATCCGTGGTGGCTCACTTGAAAAGTCCCCTAAGTGAAAATTAGTGGATAACACCTAGTAAGGCTTTAGCTGACTTCCATTCACCAATCCCTTCTAAGGTGTTCCATCTAATTTTTGCAATTGCACTACTCCTCCTTCAGTGATATAAATAACAATATATAGTCTCATCCAATGTGTTCTAAGCTTGCTAGGATGCTTCAAAAACTTACCGTCGTACAGGAGAACAAGATCTCCAATGTGAAATTGCTTGTTCTTAATATGTCGGTCGTGCCAAGCTTTATGTCGCTCCTTCTCGAAATTCTGATGATAGCCTACGACAAAGTAGTCTTCCTCCAATTGGACCAACTACAACAATATTTCTCCTACAAAACCAACCTCGCTCATCTTCGTTATCGCAATTATCCTAAGATTTGGTACAATGTTTTCCATCGACAAGACAACTTCTTATCCATAAACTAGTTTGACCGGAGTTTGTCCTGTCCAATTTTTACAAGTGGTGTGATAATCCCATAACACTACATGTATTTTTTTATCCCAATCATTTCTTTGAACATTACATATCTTCGTCTATGCATTCTCCGAGATCTTATTGAATCCCTTGACAACACCATTTGCTTGTAGATGATACGACGTCGTCTTTCGATGTTGAATATGGAATTCTCCAATTAGTCTGTCGATCAACTGATTCACAAAGTGTGTGCCTTGATCACTTATCAAAATCTTTGGGCATCCAAATCAGGTGACAACATTGTTAAACAAAAATCTAACATCGGTTGCAACAGTACAATCCTTGACTAGCGCTGCTTCAACCCATCTAGTTAAGTAATCCATCGGACTTATAATGTAGCATGCATCTATTCTCTTTCCTGGTGAATTAATAGGCCCGATAAAATCAACAAACCATTTTTTGAATGCCTATAAATTTATCTGAGGTACTAGCGTCATTTCATCTCATCGCAACGACATTTTAGTTTTCTGGCAAATACCACAACTGCAACAATAATCTCTACCATCTGCATGCAGTGTAGGTCACCCTAGTCCTGCTTGTAAAATATTACATGTTGCTTTTCCTGCATAATGGCATCCTGCAACACTGGCATTGGCTTCATTTAATATCATCGGTCGCAAGTGCTCCAAAACACAGCGACGAAGGATTTCATCTGGTCCCATTTTGTATAATTGTCCAACAATCAACTGGAAATATGCAGCTCTCACAACTAATTGTTTCTTCTACGTTGTAATGAATCCGGCTAGTGCATAACCTGTACTCAATAATTTTATAATATCTCTATAATGATCATCAAACATCTTGACTGCAAATAATTGTGCATCAGGAAGACTATCATTGAGACTCATATGTTCTTCCCCACTTTCTAGCCTCGACAGATGGTCAAGTCTTAAATTCAGTTGACTCGGCATAACTATAATATCGAAATAAAATTCTTGGAAGAGGAGAAGCCATCAACAAATCTTGGCCCCCAACACTAGCTTATTGACCATATATTTCAACGGAAAATGGTCTATGTACATCTTGAAATGTCCACTCAACAAATAGTGGTGAAACTTTAGAAGGACATATACCATAGCTAAGCTTTCTCTCTTGGTTGTGGTATAGTTATTCAATATCATTGATAATTTTCTTCTAGAAAAGGCAATAGGATGATCAATAGAACCTTCGCCAGGATGTGCTAGTACAACGTTGAGCGAAACAAACGATGCATCGACATGTACATGGTACTCTTTCTTCTAGTCTAGAAAAACTAGTATGGGTGCTATAACTATCTTATTCTTTAGGAAATCCAGAATTTCTTGGCATTGTTCACTCCACTGAAACTTAACATCTTTTTTCAATAATTTATCCATAGGCGCAATCACTTCTGCATAACCTCTTATAAATTTCCGATAATACCTCATATGTCCCAAAATCGTTCTCAACTTCTTTACCGTCGCGGGTGATGGTAGGTCGACGATGATCACAATTTTAGTAGGATCTACCAAGATTCCATTGTGACACACCACATGGGCCAACAAAATTCCAAACAGGCCACAAAAAATACACTTCTTTAGATTTAGAGAAATTTGATACTATTGACATCATTCAAGCATCATTATGAGGATCTTGATATGACCTTTTATGAGACCAAATAATGTCCAGTCATCGAATTAGACTTCAAGAAACTTATGAATAAAATATTTGAAAGCAGCCACAACTATCCTGGAAAATATAACAGGGGCATTCTTGAGTGCAAAGGGCATTACCTTGTACTAGAAACATCCCCACTCCGTCGCAAAATTTGTTTTGTGTCAATATTCCTTTGCAATTTTGATTTGATGTAACCAAAGAACCCATCAGTAAATGAATAGACTTCCTAACCCTCGACACTCTCGAGTACTTCATCTGTAAATTGTGTCAGAAATGGGTCATGCAAGAAGGCATCATTCATCTTCCTTAGGTCGACGTAGATACACAATTCAGTAACAGTTTTCTTATCTTGTACTACCATAAGGCTAATCCACTAAGATTCTTCCATAGGTTCTATAATTCTTGCATCCATCATTCTGTCTAACTATGTCTTAACTTTTTCTTTGTACCTTGGATTAAGTCGATATGGTCGCTGCATAATAGGATTTGCGTTGGGCTTCAATGGAATCTTCGTTTCTCCAAGATCTTTGACAATACCCTTCATCTACGAAAATTTCATGGAGAAAAAAATCCTAAAATTCATGTAGTAAGTCCATGATCTTCCCGATAATCTCATCATCCAAATAATCTCCAAAATTGGGAAACTTTATATTCTTTGGGGAGCCAATATTCACTTTCTTAATTTTCAACAGATTCAGAAACTGGTTGCTTGAAATACCAAATCCTTCCACCGTGCGAGTACCTTCAGAATCTGGAATATTTATGTCTCGCAAGTCATCATCATCAGGTTCACCTGTCATATTATAGCACTCCATCTAGTGTTGTACTATCACGCTTCTCTGATTAAAATTTGTTATCGACATTGGGAAATCTTCAAATATCTAATTCTTAATTACTTGCAAAGAAACATCAATCGAAGGATGATCATCCTCAAATTCAAACGTCTAGGTGAAACTGACAGCTAAATCTTTCCATTCTATTGTTCCTCATTGCAACTCAACCGACGTATACCAGTTCCTTGGTATCATGTCCAGTGTGTGTATAAGATGGTGGACCCATTCCTATCGTGGATATGCCTCCCATGTTGCACGACAATGCTCAATGTGCTCGACAAAACTAGTTAATCTTGTGTATTTATGTCCAGTGTATATCACCTTCTCTCTAGATCATATTTCCATCAATCTCCTCCATTAGGTCCATTTTGAGATAGAATTTTTATGTGCGACCCACCATCTTGCAGGTGTAGCTTTTAATGTGAAATCCATATTTGACAAGCGCTGAGGTTCAGTGACTTTCTCTTCGAACTCTGCAAGAAAATATTCCAGATTAGGAAAACCTTCATATGTAGGTAGATCACATACCTTGATACCTACCTATCACACCAATTGTGTAATTCTTGTGCATCTTCTCATTGAAACTTCATGCAATCAGTTCGGTCAATTTTCTAGAGCTTCTCCAGAATCTACCGTGCAGGAACCAACTCTTTGCGGCTGAGTTTTTCTTTGGATATTGGATTCAAATAATTATCCATTGAAGAAGTAATGTTGTATTTATGGTCCAAATATCTATGTTGTCCTTCATTATTTACCTGTTCGATGTACCTCGGTCCTTCTAGAGGATCAAGTGGTGCGACCATCCTTTGTTCTTCATTTTCAAATGTTAGTATCCTCTTCTTGAAATTGATAATAGTTTGGTTATCAATGTCCCAATCAATCCCCAATATCATAGGATACAGATTCGTATCATCAACAATGTCGATCACCTCAAAGTCTGCATAAGGGTGAAGTCCTTCTATTTCGATAGGAACCTGTGCAAGTCGTCTGATAGGTAAAACCTTCGACTGATTTGCTAGTATGATCTGGACAGGAGACCATACTAGTATCAAATTTCCCATACTCTCCCATGTTTTCCTATTAAGAATGTTCACATCAGATCCCAAGTCCATAATAATGTAGTCCATGTCATAGTATCCTATCTGGGAAGTCATTCCCAGTTCACGACCACTCTTCAATATTTTCCCAATATGTATTAGTGCTAAACATATTTTAAATAATTATTTCAGTTTACTAACATTTTTTGTTGGTTTCATTCGGAACAGCTGGTCAAATCTCTCAGGAATTTTCAGGACGGGTCCTTCAAAAGATACAGTTGTAGAGGTCGACGCTTGATTTTTGTTGATGAATTATTGTTGTGTGTTAAGGAACACTTATTTTCCTTTTTGGGCATCGAATAGTACTTTCTTTTGTGCTTCTGGTCCCATTCTCAGTTGTCAATACAATGTTTCTTGATCGGCTCCAGTCGCAGCGCCTCCTCTTATTACAACGACAATACTTGGCAACGTTGGTGCAATAGAGATCTTTTGGATGTTCGGATTAGGATTCTAAGGTGGGTTCTAATTTCCCACATTATTGGCCTACCATTTCGCAATCAACTGAGGACATTCCTGAACAGTAAGATCAAAAGCCTTACAATATGAACACGTTGTAGTAGGATTCGTGCATTCCCTAGAAAAATGTCCAGGTTGTCCACAATTATAACATATAGCATGGCCTCTTCCATGACCAAATCCTCCTCCTTATCCTCGGCCTATGAAAAGTCCACCCGCCTTAGGTTGAGGGTATTGTGCCATATGGTTATTGAGACCGAGGGTACTGGTTCTGAGGAAATTATACCTGAGCTCTCTCAGCCTACATCTATTCGTCATTTTTCATCAGGTGTGTATCGACTATTTTCTCTTGCAGCAACTGATATGATTTGCAACCTTTCTCTTCATGGAATACTGATTGAAAAAACTTATAGTATAAACTGGACGGCGCACTTATGATTTTGTAAGTATAAACATTCTTTTGATCGATGTCCTTTAGTCCGACAAATTCTACACCAAGGCATCCCTTGTGTATTCATCAGATTCGGTGCTCCTAATGTGACACAATTCATAAAATTTGGGCATTTGTCTTTATGATGTCGTTTGGTTATGCATCTAGTACACCATAGTTCTTCTTGTACTTCCTCCCCTTTCTTGATATCCTGAAGTTAAAATGTAAGTTTGGCAAGCTACGACTATATTTTCATCATTCCTGCCACCAGTTTCTCTAAACAGTGAGGCTTCCAACTTCATAGCCAATTCCAAAGCCTCGGTCTAAGATATGACCTTTTGCCGCATCAATGGAATATAAATGTACAATAACATCGCTGCAATAAACCATCCTTTGTGCTAGACATCCGACATTTGAAAACTTACTTTGGCCATTAATGTTTTGAATCTTTGGTTGAAGTCCCAAACAGACTCTATAAGCAACTGCTTAACTTCTTTGATTTCCATAATGCACTGTATCTCAGATTTAGGCCTTTTGAACTGATCTATTAATCCTGCATGGATTTGATCTAATGTCTTCTACGGGATTCCTACTGGAACCACATAGAATTTCATGTACCAGTCGAGCGCACGACCTATAAGGGTCGTGATCATTTGAGCTTTCTTTATGGCCTCATCTTGTACTTGTTGTATGGTCCATATGGCTTCGTGTAGAAACCAATGTTGCTAAGGGTCCTCAAACCCGTTTCCATTAAAATTTGGTAACTTTGTATCGTTTCCAGCCACTCTATTTATTCTTGGTGCTACTAAATTAAATATTCCTCTAGTGGGAGTTCCTTGACTATTATTTCCACTATTACTGTTAGTTTGATTAGCAAAACCACTGGGTGATCTGTTTCTAGATCTTACCTCAGGTGACATACACGTGTTCACGGGTATGCCATATTGTTGACTTGGGTCCGATTCTTGTCCTTCCTCGCCTTCTTCATATATAAGCTAGTACTCTTCTTCTTCATCACAATATCCTTTGTCAAGGTGCGACACCAATATGTAGTCCACTCCTCCGGTCTCACTGCAACTTCCTCTTCCTGTTGCAGTCCTTCTTCTCTTTCTCGACCAAAATATTTTCCCACTCCTTAGGCGTCCACCTTCTAGCTCAATATTTCTATTACCAAAAAACATCTCAATTTATCCCCATCCATTCTTCTCACAATATTTCTTGCGACATATCCTAGGTCGTCATGCATAAATATTTACTCGTTGGAATCCATTCTCATGATCCCTTTTTTGCACACCAACATCTTAATCCACAATTTCAAAGATTTTAGATATCGACCTTGTGGTCCTTGGAAAAATTCTATTTTTGTTTCACTATATGACTTTAACGTGTCGATTACAATTTCTATGATATATCCTCCCAAAATACTATCGAACCAAAAGTCGACATCCATAGATATAGGATTACTATTTCTTTTCAACCACTGGATCAACTGAGGAATCCACTCAATCGATTTTCCTCGAAAAATTTTCCTCTCAGTTGCTAGCTTGGGCAGCCACTCATGCAATACAATGGGAAATTCATGAAAGAAAATCTCATGAATGTCCATGTAAAGGTATCGTTCCAACCACTATGTCGTTCTCCACCGCGATCCTTCATTTTCTTCCCATGCAAACTCTAGTGCCTTATAATCAACCCAATCTTGAATTTTTGGCTTCGTTGGGTGCCAAAACATATCCCCACTAGAATGATTCTTGGTCCCGACAATGGAACCATTTGTTGGCGTACTTTTGGTCAACCTAGGTTCATATCCCTTGTTTGTCAACAAAGCCCAAGATATCGGCCCGACAGAGCGAGACTCTGTCGGTAGCACTTGTGATGCAAATGAAGTCTCACCCGAGATATATTAGGGGGACTGCCAGAACCAGGTTTCTACAATTATGTCGGGAATTTCACTCTTACAGTACTACCAGACTACTCGACTGAAGTCAGGAATTATACTTTTGTTTTCATTTATTCATTCAAGATAACTATCTACTTATCCATTGACACATATTACAATCAATAACATAAAGCATTGACACCGATTTAACATATTAGTTGTGTGATACTTATGAATATACATTCATGACAGGGCCTGTGAGACACAATTAGATTGACTCATTCACACCAGATAAACATTTGACACAAGTATAAACATTAAAACACATAGAGATACGATATAATGCGAAAACTCATCCGAGAAAAACCACAAAGGTGCTCTTCATATGGCATGAGAAATATGTTAGCACCTTTGGTCTATGCTCTCAACTTGCAGGCTCTTCTTTATATATTCTTTACAGTTCGTAAATACTTCTCTCGTCTCATGCTCTCTGGTTTTGGTCTCTATCTCTCTCTTCTACTCTTACTTGCCGATCCACACACAACTTGGACCAATCCACTCCTTACCTATGACTGATCCACAACTTACAACCAACAACCAATAACCAACTCACACACAACTTGGGTTGGTGCTTTTATAAGCTTTTCTACTTTTACAATTCTTGATTCAACCATTGATTGACTCTTAACTGTCAGTCAACAAGCTATCTTTATATTTCAATACATTCAGTTATATCTAAAAATAGGCACTATTGGCCCAAAATACGATCATGCTTTATTACTAAAAGCAAGATTTTAGTCTAAATAACTCTTTCCCAAAATCAGTGGAACTCTACTTTTTGACTTGCTTTATTCCGCTTCTGTTGTAGTTCCTTCCGTCATGGCTGCTTTTGTCTCAACTTATTCTGTCATGCCACCAGAATCTTCATCTTTTTTAGCAACATTTTTCCAGAATTATGTCTACCTTTTCGTAGGGACAATAGGAATGAGCAATGCTTGTTGCCTTAAAGAAAAGTGTGAATTCCTCAAAATTTCATGAAAAAACTAATAAAATTTTAAAATTTGAGGAGTTATGGAATTTTTTAAACAATTTTGGATTGATTGTAACTCTCTGAGCCACTTGGAAACCATATCCAACAATATCCATCCTTAAAAGGAGATGAGATGGTCCAAGGAGGGGGGAACCCATCACACTAAGATTATGCTATAGGAATCATGCTTCTCTACACCTTTTCATACCCATTCGTATCAATAATCCCTGTTGTTGATCACTGTATCTTTTATTGTTGAAATCATTGCCCTTAAGTGACATTGTATTTGACTACTTTCAAAAGATTGGAGTGGGATTGTTGGCATGCAAGAGTAGAGTGAACCGATCTTTGGCTTTCGAAAGGTTTTTGGCAGTGATTAAGGTAATGGGTTGTACTCTTTCATTGTTATAATGGAAATCTGATATCTTTCCCTCCCACAAAATAAATGTGTTTAATGTTGCCATTGTTTACTTTAAGGAATTGTCTTTTAATTATATTAAAAATTGCTTCCGTAGCCAATGTTACATATAAAATTTATACTATTTGAACTCTTATTTATCGTCAAAATTCTTTGAGGAAGGTTTCTTAGTCTTTATTAAGGGTTGGAGTTGGGCATCAAGGAGCAGATTGGAAGAGTCTTAAGGTATTATCTAGGATCAAACTTAGTAAAAAGGTACACACTCCTCCCTACTTCTCTTTCCTTCATTTTTTCTCTTGCATTTGGTAATGTGCTGAACATATGTTTACTAATTATCACATTTTGTAGATAAAGCTCTTAGGTTTGTTTCCACTTACCATAGTATGTTGGTGCTCTCATCCCAAGGAAAATTTTAAGGATACATAATTTTATAAAAGTGTAGAAACTTCGGCGAATCTTACTAATTATCAAATTCCCAACCATAAAACGTTTGGTAATATTTTTAGAAAAATATTCAACTTTTAAAGGGTTTTATACATTTTTTGGAAAATTTTTAGAATTTTTAGATTAAAATTTTTTAATCCTATAGAATTTGGGCAAATAATATTGGAAAAAAATTGGAAAATTGTGATTTTTTTTTTTGGAAAAAGACATAGAATTTTTTTACCATGGGATAAATTTATCCCCTAAAATTTTCCCTGTGGCTTATCCCTAGTCATAGGATAAAATTCTGAACAACAATGATGGTTTATATAGTCTTGGACAGTTGTACTGCAAAGTAGTACTACCAGTACAAATGGTCAACTTAGTTTATTAATGTTTGTTGTGATTGTTGATTATGGATCCCGTGATTTCCAACTCGTCTGTTAATGCAACTTAATTATCCTTGATTTGACCATTTAATGTTTGATAGACTTGTCTTCTTTGGGAGACTTCCCAGGCAGGTGGCACTTAGATAGCCTTCACACATGAGCATGAAAAGCATGCTTAGAGCGCGCTCATAGCTGACTAAACTATAATGATGAAGACATCATTTCAAAATGAGGCGCAACCTAGGCCGCGTCGATGTTCTTTGACAGATATTACGGTAAATCTGTAAGCAAGGTAAAAATCAGTACGAATATCCAATAAAATCGTGCCAATTCATTTAAAAATTAAATTTAAATTAACAAAACACTACATTGGCAAGGACGCGCTCCCGTCTATTTAAATTACATATGTGTGAGAGGGAGTTCTTAGTCCTGTTACATCATCAAGTGTGGGATACACTACTGCCCCATATTCTCTCCATGTCTGGAGGCTAAGAGAGTAGCACACATGTGGTCCTCTTTCTAACTCCTAAAAAATATTCACCTCAAGATTCACTAGGGTTAATCAAGTCCAAGGATGTATACTCAACCTCTATGGTAGTTGGTTTTTCAAACCCTAACATTTTACTATGGTTTCGATGAACCAGCATGGCATCTATTGTACTTGCCCTTCATTATTGACTTTATTGACTTTAGAGTTATACATTGTAACTTTACACTTCAACTATTTCATTGTTTTGATTTTTTTTCTTGGCAAGTAAAGGAACAAGAGGGATCTCTTCTCAACATTTAGGTTTTATATTTACTAAAGTTTACTCTCGGCATTTAGGTTTTGTTTACTAATGTTTACTTTCTCTTCGTTTTTTGTGGATGTTATGCTCATAATATGGTATTCTTGAAGCTTAACTGGGGTAGGTGGCTCTTCCTCGTTCCATATGAAGACACAAGTTAATTTGGTCCATCTTCGATTTATCTTGATATTTGGTTGGAATTTGGTTTATTTGTTTAATAATATTGATTATAGGGTTTACTATGCTTATCGAATTTGTGTGGTCTGTGGAGAAAGTATGAGTTGGAGAGGCACATTTACCCTACATTTATACATCTAAACTTACCAACCCTTTCTTCAAAATTTCAGTATGACAAAAGGTAATACCTCAACTCTAAAATGTTCCCCTTTTATTTCTCAAGGAAAAGAAGACCAATGAAAAATCATTGTTGTGCTACTTCTTAGAGGAAGTGGATCAATATGCATGCTTGAGATTCCATTCATGTATCCCATTATTGAGCTCTGACCTCGATGTAAAGGGTTCGTAGATACCGGGATTTTTCTCCGATCTAGAACCAGGGGGTTTAAAAGAAATATGAGTTTGTTTATGTTTTACCATTTCTAGGAATTGATTTGGAATTTACTTGTATGAAATTACATTATTGTAATGACTACTTGGTTATACATTTCTAATATATATATATATATACTGGGTTAAACTCCTTGAAATAAGATTTGCGCATAATGACTCCTTTCACATGAATTTTGATGAGCATATTTATCTAAAGTGTATATGATAATTAAATATGAATGATCATGATTTTTACTATGCACCCAACGAGTGACTTAACTAGAAATTTCAATAAACCGATAAAGGTATATGTCAAAAAATGATAAAAAGAAGTAGTTTTTATTTTTATTTTTTCCTCCATTTTTTTTTATATAAATTTTACTTTATGGTTGATATCATCAGCTTGAATCGTATTGGTTCTTATAAAGTGAATTTTAATAATACATTGATACATTTTTTGTTTTGGGACTCATTTTTTACACCAAAATATCCTATAATAATTCTTCATTAAGGTACCCTTAAAGTCTCCTACTATAACATATACAACACAAAGTTGAAAGTCTGCTATTACATTTTTTTAACTAAAACCTAGAAGATATTTAGATTATATAAAAAAGGTTGTTTACAGCCATAAGTACAAAAAAAGAGGTATGAGATCTGCAATACATACTGTTTTTTCCCAACAAAACTATATTGTTTTTGCTTGAAACTAAAAAAATAAAACTGCTAATGTGCCTATTCAGCCATCTTTCGCCCTTAGTAGGGTATATACGAATAAAGACACCTAAAACCAAAATGAAAAAAAATATAAACTACCATTGAACTTGTGCTACTCCGGCTGCTTTCCTTTGGGGTCTTTTCAGGCTAAATTACTGAGGTTTCCTCCATGGAATGATCTCTGACAGGGGAGTCTTGAAAATGACTTCTTTGGTTCATGCTTACCAGCTTCTGCAAGTCCTCCTTCATGTATCCAATTGTACCCATAAGCTCATGCATGTCTCTATGGTTATCCTCAATACGGACATCATGGTTCCCCATTTGTTGGGCCATCCATTTTACTTCTTCAGCAGTTGAGCTTCCTTTGGTGACACCTCGATTCATAATGTCGTAAAGCCATCGTATGTGCCATTTGATATCTATCAAAGTTTCCTGAAGGTCTTCAAAGGTTACATCCTTTTCTGCCATATATCACCTTGAGACAAGGGAAAAAATGATTGCTTCACGAGATAAGCTGCTTGAGAGCCCAGCTGTCGGTCCTTATCTACCAGACTGAGGGAGCCCAAGGAGAGCGATAGTTGAGGCACCTCACCAACCTTGATTGTTCCGAGAAACGTGCTCACTGCACCCAGAAAACCTACACCTGGTAATCCTTTATCTTCTCCGAATACAAAATCTTTCTCTGCAACAAAAGGTTCGTTCCCTGCACTGCAAAAATCCTTCATTGCACCTCGATTATCATTCAGTGCTCCTAGAAATTCACTCAAAGCTCCACAAATGTCTTTCACAGCTCTGTAATTATATTTCACGGCACCAGGGAAACCGATTGTTGCACCCCAGGATTCATTCACTGCACTAAAAACCTCAGCTCTGGGAGAGACGTTAGCTGCTTCAAGGAAACCTTTCACTTCACCATCAAGAACAAACACTGAACTAGGAGAATGACCAAAAGATACTGAATGTGACTTCTTACGGGGGTAATCCATGGCTCGTGCGAGAAATATTGTCCTTATGCGCGGGCCTGGGCTTGCATTAAATCCCTTCACATGGGCTGCTTGAATGTGATAGATGGGCACCAGAGGCCATGCAGCCTATCGGCTGGTGGGTAGTCGGATAGTGGGAGATTTTCCCCTAACACAAATAATAATATTTATTTAAAAAAAAACTAACTTTGTGGTGTGGCCAAGCACTAGGACATCTAAGAACCTTTTCCACCTTGCTAGTGATCCTAGGGGACATAGATTGTGTGTTTCAATACGTCGTTAACCTTAGAAGGTCCCACTTTTAACTTTGCACCTTTATTTGCCAACTTGTCTGCTTTGATGTTGTTACCTCTAAGAATGTGGTAAAAGATGGTTTGGATATTTGCATAAGCTTGTCGAATTCGCTCATAAATTCTTTGAATTTCTACTGCTCCCTTGTTGTAACCGTTGATCATTTTGTAGATAACTTGCTTGGGGTCTCCCATGACAATTAATTTGATGATCTTAAGTTTCTTGGCCTGCTCCAAGCCAAAGAAGACCATAAGACATTCAACTTCGTTATTGGTTTTTCAACCCAAGCCCCAAGAATAATACGACAATATATTTCGTCCGGGATCGAAGATGATCCCACTCGCACCTGCCTCCCTGGGGTTTCCTTTCGAGGCGCTGTAAAAAAAGAGAGTGACTGAGTTTAGTCCCTGCCACCATAGAGAGAAATATTCTGAATTTTTCCTGATTTCCCAAATGTGCGGCTCAGAGGGAGATTTGGTTTGAATGGAGTTCTGGGAAAGAATATCTTGACACCATTTGAGTTCTTCTGGCCTGAGATTCTCTGAATGGGGAAAGGTGACCTATTTTTTTTTCAATTTTTCACTGATCATATTCATGGCTTTGAAGGATGCTCGTTGTGGATCTGTCTTTTTACTATAAAAAAAGAGCCTGTTTATGGCGAGCCAATTTTTCCAACAAACATTTTTGCGGACAATATTCCATATTCTTTCGAGAGTCTTCTTCTTCCCTATTCTCCTCGGGTAGCAGCTTTTCCAATTAGTGAACATGACAGAGAGGTTTCCCGAAAGCAAGAAATTACTGTCAATGGGTCCTAAGAGGAGCTTCCAAACTTGAGTAGTGAAGGGACATTCCAAGAACAGAAGGTAGGAGGTTTCCTCCTACTCAAGACAAATATTGCATCTTGATGGCCCACTTATCCCCCGCTTCCTTAAGTTTTATGCACTTAGAATATCGTTTTTTTCCAGGAGCGAAAATAATATCTTGATCTTGGAGATACAATCAGAGCTCCAAACCTTTCCCCAAAGACTTTGCTCATGTTTATCTTCACTGTAGTTTAAAACCTGGAAACCTTCATTAATGGTGTAGTGCCTTGATTTTCCCCATCCTCTTATATCTCTAGATCTTGAATTAAGAGGGGCAATACCATGGAGAAGAGATGCGAAGAGGTTGTAATCCTTGTGAAGGTGGGATGTAAGAATTAAATTTCTCCAGCCATTCCAGTCACCACTTGAATCCCAAATGGCTAGATCTTTAAGTGTATTGCAACCTTGCTCTCACATCCACTTTTGGATATTGAGGAGGTTAGCATTTGTCTCCAAGGGGGGATGTCCCAGAATGGAGTCTGACCAAATGTCAATTTTACTGCCATTCCTAGGAATCCAATACATTTTCTCTTTAATTAGTCCAACAGAGTTTTTGAAGAGATTCCAAATGGAGGTCCCTTTACCGACCCAGGGGGAATCTAAACATTTAGATCTTTTCTTTTTTATATATTTTTTCCTAGTTACCTCCTTCCACCATTATTTTTCTGTAGTGACCATCCTCCACACTATTTTTGCTCCCAAAGAACTGTTCATTTTACCAGGATCTTTGATTCCTAGCACTCCATTTCACTTGTCCCCCATGACAATGTCCCACTTTACCAAATTGATTTTTATTCCCTAAGTATTCCCTCCTTGCCATAAGAACTTCCTTATCTCAATGCTGAAGATATTGATTACAGATTTGGGTGCTAGGAAGATCACGCAGGAGAAAATGGGGTAGGTCGAAAGAATGGATTTAATGAGAACCACCTTGCCTGCTAGATTTAGCCAGATATTACTCCAGGCTTGAATTTTCTTTTTCAGTTTCTAAATCAAGGGGCTCCATACCGAGGTAGTGGTTTTTCCATTAACTATAGGAACCCCCATGTAGATGAAGGAAGTCCATTGGAGGCTAAACTTTATTCCCAAGTTGTTGGATATATCTTGAAGAATACTTGGGTTGTAGTTCCAGCCATAAATCCAAGACTTATTAGTATTGATTTGAATTCCTGACACTTTCAGGAAGAGATCCAAAGTGTTTTTGAAATGCTTGGCGATTTGAGTCGAAGAACTACCCAAAATAATGGTATCATCAACAAACTATGCATGGTTGATCGGTTGGATGCCTCTAACAAAGCTTATTCCCGAAAAATTCCCTTCATTCTTTACTCTATTAAGTCTTCTATTGAGAGAGTTTGCTACTAGGATATAGATGAAGGGTGACATTGGGAAGCCTTGTCATATTCTTCTCTGAGCTTGGAAGGAGGAGGTTGGTCGAAACCCAAGTATTTTCTCATGCAAGCTTTAACCCATATTATAAAATTGGCTCGGAAGCCATAATTTTCCATAAATTGAAAAATATAAGAGCATCTTATTCTATCAAAAGCATTTGCAAGATCCGGTTTAATTGCCATGCCTGCTTCTTTGCGAATTTGACTTGAGTGGATGGCTTCCTGCACCAACAAAATATTGTCATAGATCTGTCTTCCTGAAATAAAGTTCCCCTGGTTTTTAGAGATGAGGAGCGGAATGACCTTCTTGATTCTATTGGAGATGATTTTGGAGAGATGTTTGTAAGAAGAGTTGCACAAGGAGATGGGCCTATATCTTTTAATAGTGATCAGGTTCTTCACTTTAGGGATAAGGGAAATAAAGGTGGGGTTTGTGGCTCCTCCAATCCTGTCTTTAGATTGAGTCCAAATTATCATTCTTACTAGATCTTTTTTTATTATGTGCCAGCCGCTTATGTAGAAACTTATGGAGAAGCCATCCGGTCCTAGAGCCTTGTCTGGATGTAAGGATCAGACTATTGTGTGGACCTCTTCAACGGTGATAGGTTGAGTTAGATAATCCATATCATCCTTTATTAGCAGAGGGATTTTATTGCTGAGAGTTGGAAAGTCCTCCTAGGAGACAACATCCTCACTAGTGTAGAGGTCTTCAAAGTGCTCTTTTATTTCCTTTTTTATTTGCTCAGGGTCAGTTATTTTTTCTCCATTTTCTTTTGAGATCTCTTTTATCATATTTTTCCTCTCGCACTCTTTACATTGGTAGTGAAAGAACTTGGAGTTTTGATATCCAGCTTTCAGCCATAAGCATCTGGACTTTAGTCGAATTTCAGCTTCTTCCTTTCGATGAATGGCAAGGATCTTGTTGTCGATATCTTTTTCTTTCAACAACATTTCTTTAGTTACTTCATTCTGCTCCATTTGCTCTTGGATTTCTTCCAGGGTAGTGATTAAGGAAATTCTTTCCTGCCGAATGTTCTGACACTTGGATAGCCAAATCTTGAGCTCTCTTTTCACATTTGATAACTTTTTCTCCCAAATGAAGCCAAGGGAGCCCTGAAAAAACTTTTGCCAAGCTTGGGAGACAACATCAAGAAACCCAGGTTTTGAGATCCATAATGGAGAAAATTTAAAAGGAAGAGGACCCAAGTTACCTATATGCTCAAGGGAGAGAAAAATAGGCTTGTGATCTGAAACATCAGTCACTAGGAGTCTTGAAACCAACAAAACAGGCTTGTATAAAAAGGATTAGCTTACCATAATTCTATCCAACCTTGCGGCAATGTACCCTGGTCCAATGCGCTTGTTTCTCCAAGTGTATTTACCTCTCTTAGGTTTGATGTCTGAAAGTTGCCATGTTTCCATTATATCTTCTAGCCTTTCTCTAAAGGGATCTCTCACTCATGAGCCTCCTTTCTTTTCTTCAGGGGAGATTGTGACATTAAAGTCCTCCGCAATGATACATGAGAGGTGCATCTTGTTGTGTCTTTGCTATTCCAGTTGGGTCCAGAAGTCTTCTTTAGCTCCATGAATTATAGGTCCATAAACATTTCCAGTCCATAATATCTCGTGAGAGTCGATACTTTCGAGTTCTACAAACAACATGTTATCTCTATGGTTGTTTTTTCATTTTTATCCTAGGGTTTTATAGTTGTTTGTTTATGTTGAGTTCATTTCTTTAATTTTTCCTTATTTTATACCTTTGAGTGACATAATTTTTTATATTTTTTATTGTGATTTCCTTTGAAGGCTCAAATAATTTATTATTTAAAGTTATGAACCTTTATCAAGAGCAAGAGGTTTTATTATAAATTGGATTTTATAAACTGGCAACATTCCTTAAACTGGCAGCATTCCTTAAAAGTATTGCATTCATGGTTTTATTCATGAATATCATTCATTGTGAAAAATTATGACAATGAAACGATGGTATATGGATAAATGTAAACACATGATAAATTTGACAGGCTCGGTACTATGATTTAAAAGCATCATTATTATTTCTTAAAGGCAGTCCTGTCTAAATAATAACTTTTTACATCGTGTCACTCATCTGATTTCACAAATCTTCTTCCATTGTTACTCTCAACATTCTGCCAACTCTTCAAAATATAAACTTCACAGAGCTAATGGAATTTGAGAACAGTAATATGACCGGTTTTAGGGAAATATAGAATATTACTCTCAACTGTCAACACTATCAACATTGGTACCATTACTCATTACACCAAATGCCTCGATTTCATATGAAGAACATTTGTGAAAGCAGATGAGTGACACGATGTAAAAAATTATTATTTAGACAGGACTGCCTTTAAGAAATAATAGTGATGCTTTTAAATCATAGTACTGAGCCTGTCAAATTTATCATGTGTTTACTACATCCATATACCATTGTTTCATTGTCATATTTTTTCACAACGAATGATATTCATGAATAAAACCATCAATGCAATAATTTTAAGGAATGTTGCCAATTTAAGGAATGCTGCCAGTTTATAAAATCCAATTTATAATAAAACCTCTTGCTCTTGATATACGTTCATAACTTTAAATAATAAATGATTTGAGCCTTCAAAGGAAATCACAATAAAAAATATAAAAAATTATGTCACTCAAAGGTATAAAATAAGGAAAAATTAAAGAAATGAACTCAACATAAACAAACAACTATAAAACCCTAGGATAAAAATGAAAAAACAACCATAGAGATAACATCTGGCTCTGACTGGGGACAAAGCTTTCCCTGTGAAGCTTTGAGAACATGTTGACCTGTGCCTTCAGAAATCTGCTAAAGTCATTTTTGTCTTATTGGGCTAGAGTCTTATTCAAAGAAAATGATATATACAATGAATATGTACAATAATCATTTATCCCTCAATGTGTATGAAAATACTTTAGAAAACGTCCATTGACTGGACCTACAATTTCTTCACCATTCAAATTTTGCAAAACAAAAGTATTGTTTCCCATAATTTTGATCACTGTAAAAGGCCCTATCCATAAATTATCGAACTTTCCATGCTTACCTTTTTCATCCTTTCGTGCATCCCATCTGAGAACAACGTCACCCACTGCAAAGACATATTTTTTAAATTTTTTATCAAAGCTTTCCTTCATCCTTTTCTATGCATCTCAGCTGTATTTTCAATAGTTTCTCTCTCCTGTTGCAATTGAATTATCTGAAACATTCTTCTTCTTATATCATCAGGTTCTTCATTTATTTCCTGCATAAATTTAATGATTGCAGCAACTAATTGAACAGGAAACACATCATCAACTCCATATACCAACTGGAAAGGGGATGTCCCTATTGACTTTTTAATAGTTACTCTATCAACCCAAAGAGCAAATTTTAATTAGGTATCCCAACTTCTTTTATTTTCAAATAACATTTTCTTGATACTGTTCATAGTATTTTTATTACTGGATTCTGCTAATCCATTACCCTGTGGGTAATATGGTGTGGACTATTTCAAGTTAATATTATTTTCTTCACAAAATTTCATCATCTTTTTTTATTTAAAAGCAGGAGCATTGTGAGTAATTAATTTCCTAGGGCATCCAAATCTGCTAAGAATATTTTCCTGTAGGAAATTAATTATGATTTGTTCAGTTGCTCTCCTTGTGGGGATTGCCTCCACCCACTTAGTGAAAAAATCAGTTGCAGTTAAGATCCATTTGTGCTGACCACTAGAAGGAGGATGAATTTCACCTATAAAATCTAAACCCCACTACTGAAATGGACCATTTACTGTTATAGGATTCAAGGGTAATGACTGAAGTTTATGCTTACCTGCAAACTTTTGACACTCCACACATGATCTGACCTGATGATACACATCTGAGAAAAGAGTAGGCTAATAATATCCTGCTCTTAGGATTTTAAAAGCAGTTGCTTTCCAATACTTGTGCCCACCACATAATCCACTGTGCAATTCAGAAGTAACAGCATCAACCTCTGATTTCTCCAAACACTTCAACAATATTCCTCCAGGATCCTTCCAGTACAAAACCTGATCTATTAAAACATACTTCATTGCTTTAAGTTTTAATGATCTGCATTCATTTCTATTCAATTCTAGAGGGCATTGTAAGTATAAAAGGAAATATACAATGTCTTTATACCAATCAGACTCACCATACCTGCTATAAACCTACTGCTTATTGTATTCTGTTGGTATATCTTGTTCTGAATGTTCTGCCATCAAATGAAGATTTAATACCTGACAATTTGATTCTGTTAGAAGTTTTTCTAATCCCTGGCCTTTTACCAATTTTGTTGGTTTAATATCCACATCATACTCCATAACCTTTGCTATCCATCTACCTCTTTTCCCCTCACTGTCAGGCTGTGCTAACATCTCCTTGATTGCTGAACTTGGAACATATGCCAAAATCTTGGAATGTAAAACATATATTTTGAAAAATTTGAGAGCTTTAACTAATGCATATGCTTGTTTTTCTATTGTATTATATTTAAGCTCTGAATCTCTTAATGTTTTACTGAAAAAAGAAATTGGTTGTTCCAAACCATCTGAATTCTTTTGCAATAACACGGCAGCTATAGTATCTTTAGATGCAAATGAAAAAATTGCAAAATCCTTTGTATAATCTGAAGCTATCAATACGGGTGCTTCTATCAATGCCTGCTGTATGGCTTCAAATGATTGTTTAGCCTGATTTGACCATTTAACTTCCTTATCCTTCTTGAGCATCTCAGTGATATGTTTGATAATTTCTGCGAAATTAGGAATAAACCATCTTAAGAAATTGATCTTTCCAATGAAAGATTGAATCTCCTTTTTATTTCTAGGAATATTGATTTTTAAGATGGCCTTTACCCTCTCTGGATCTATTTTGATTCCTTCAGCATAAACAATATGCCCTAACAATTTACCTTCTGTCATAGCAAAGTGAGACTTTTTTGGGTTTAATGATAAACCAAATTTTTGGCACTTAATAAAAATCCGCTTTAAATGTTTCAGATGATCTTCATCAGACTTGGAAAAGACTGTAATATCATCTTGGTATATTTCTACAAATTTTTCATTCTCCCCCACAAAGGCTATATCCATAGCCCTCTGAAAAGTAGCACCTTCGTTCATAAGCCCCAAAGGCATTTTATCATACATAAAAGTCCCCCATGGAGTTGTGAATGCTGATTTTTCTCTATCTTCAGGCTGTACTGCAATCTGGTTATAACCAAAAAAACCATCAATCATTGAAATTCTATGAGATCCTACAACTCTCTACAAAATCTGATCTATTTTCGGTAATGAATAATTATCTTTCAAACAAGATCTGTTCAAGTTGCAGAAATCAACACAAAGCCTTATTTCTCCATTTTTCTTACGTACAGGCACCAAATTTGCAATCCATGATGAATATCTCAGAGGTACAATAATTTTTGCATCTAGTAATTTTTTTTACCTTTTTTTCAGTTACTGGCAGCAATGCTGGGTTAAGCCTTCTAAGTTTCTGTTTAAAAGGCTTAGTATTTGGTTTCAGAGGAATTTTATGCTGAATTATGCTAGTGTCATAAGTTTTTAAATCATGCTATGACCAAACAAAAATGTCCACAAATTCTTTCAGCAAACCAATATATTTTTTCTTTTCCTTCTCTGACAGTGATTTTGACATTTTTATCATTTTAGGCTGATCTTCAGAACCAATGTTATAATCTATAACATTTTCCTCAGTGGTCTGCAAGGTGGGCTTCAACAATGTATCATCCTTTGAAAACAACCTCTCAAGTGGAACAAGTCCCGTAGGAATGAAATTTCCTTTTAATTCAACAATATTATGATTAGCTATTGAATCATTCCTACACGGTTCATTTTCCATTAATTCAAAATCCTATTCTTGATCAACTAAATCATCTGAAAACTCAAATACTAATTCCATAAATTCTTTTATCTCCTGATCATCATGAAAAACTTTCCAGTGTTTGATGTCATCTGGAATAGAGGGTCTGTATCTCACATCAATTGGATATTTCAAATGTGTTACTTTTGGAACTTTAAAATATCTTGTTGCTAAGGCTAGGGAATCAGTTGTTTCATTAGATTCTCTTGGAACAAAAGTTATATTGAAAGCTATAAAGAAATTTTCAATTAGATCCCAAGCCTCATTTCTATACACTTTCAATAAATACTGCTTTACCTGGTAAACATTTTTTACTTGCTGAATCACTAATTCGGAGTCGCCAAACACAGCAAGCTCTTTAATACCCAAGTCTTTTGCTACTCTTAATCCTAGAATCAAAGCCTCATACTCAGCAATATTATTGGTTGTTTTAAATTCCAATTTGTACATAAGGGAAATGACCTCACCTCCAGCTGAAATCAATAACACTCCTACTCCTGCCCCCTCCTTACTTGATGCACCATCAAAATACATCTTCCATAAACCATCTGGTTCTTCTTTCTTTATCTGAACTGGAATATCCTTCTGTACTTGTAAAACTCCTTCAACTTCATCACTTAATTGCAACATACAAGAACCAAGATTTTCATCAATTGAATAGATCAGATGATTATTAGGGTGTCTACTATCACTTACCAAATATGCTATCTGTACTTCTTTGTAAATTATTTTGAATTATCCTCCAAATACTGGAATTGCAGCATATGAAAGATCCATTTGCAGAGTTCCTCCCACTCTCTTTGCCCAAGATCTAGACAACAACATACCAAATTTAGGAGAAATGTCTGCTACAACTATATCCATCAATACACTTTTCATTGGTACTTGAGTTAAATTCACCACCAGATCTTTAATAACCCCAATACACTTCACTTCCCTAGAATCAAATGCATACAAATCATGATATGGTTTAGTAACACTCAAACCTAAAGCTTCCATGACTGCTTTTGGCATGAGTTTATGTGAAGCTCCTGAATCTAGAAGACAATTATGTAGTAGCTAATCATGTATTGAAAGAGTTACATAAAATGGAGGGGGATATTATGAATTATCATCAGGTTTATCAAAAAAAATTGACCCCACAGTGATAGTAGGTTTTTCATCTTGCAAATTAATTTCATCAGATGGGATAGTATTCACTGCATTTTTGAAAGTTTTAAAAGCTGCTTCCCTGTAAGCTTTGTTCTTAATCAACTCTGTTAAAGGAACAAGGATTTTAACCGTATTAAGTTCATGCTCCAAATTGAACCCACCTATGACTTTATTCACCTCCTCAAGACTTACCACTTCATCTTTTTTCTCTTTTTGATTTGAAGACATATTTTGTTTAATAGGATTAACTTTCACAATCTTTTTAGCCCGCGCTGCATATTTTACCCCTGATCTAAGACCATATGATTTTTGTGGTATTTCCTGACAAACTTCAGGCATGGACATTTCATAATTATTTTCTTCATAATGATCTAGTTCTGTAGCATAATGATAATTAGCTTTAGGCAACATTCCTTAAACTGGTAACATTCCTTAAAAGTATTGCATTGATGGTTTTATTCATGAATATCATTCGTTGTGAAAAAATATGACAATGAAACGATGGTATATGGATGTATGTAAACACATGATAAATTTGACAGGCTCAGTACTATGATTTAAAAGCATCATTATTATTTCTTAAAGGCAGTCCTGTCTAAATAATAATTTTTACATCGTGTCACTCATCTGCTTTCACAAATGTTCTTCATATGAAATCGAGGCATTTGCTGTAATGAGTAATGGTACCAATGTTGACAGTGTTGATAGTTGACAATAATATTCTATATTTCCCTAAAACCGGTCATATTACTATTCTCAAATCCCATTAGCTCTGTGAAGTTTATATTTTGAAGAGTTGGCAGAATGCCGAGAGTAACAATGGAAGAAGATTCAGAAATTGTGGTGAAAAGAACGGGAGGCCTAATTTGCAGACTGGAACCCGATAACACACAATGGATACCGCAATTTCCAAGGTTAGCCCAGTTGATGAAAAATGCTGGATGGTTTGCTTTCTGTGAAAAGTTGCAGGGTTATCATTCATAGGTAACTATGGCTTTCATAAAAAATTATAAAGATGGAATGGTTCAGCTCAAGAGTTTAAAGATCATGGTGAATGAAGAGCCTGTTGCAGAAGCAATAGGGGTTCCAGCACAAGGAGAAAGATGGTTTAAGCAGCAGGATTTGCAAGGAAATTATGGTGAGTTCTTAATGCCAGGGTTTGAAAAATTAGACTGGAAGAATGGTATTCATGTGAGCAAGATAAAACCTAACTAGCAAATTCCTTTGGAAATGGTTCAAAATTATATTACATGTGAAGGTCAGTATGACAGGGTTCTCAAATGTCATTTAAGGTTGTTGATGTACCTCAATGGAAGCTTAAAGCTCAATCTCCCATTTTATCTATTGAATAGCTTGCAAAAGATGGTTATGTGGGTTCAAGCCCATCCAGAGAATACTGCTCGTTCTGTATACCATCAGGGTTTAATAAAATTGTTGCTAATTTCACAATTGCATAGAGAAGGACAAACTTGGGAAAGTTTGCTGTCAGAGTTAGGGTTTGAAGAAAGGACCAAAGAAAAGGGAAAAAGGGTAACAAAAGACTTGAACCAGCAAACGAGAAATCATGAAGAACAAGCTGAGTATGTTACAACAGAAGGTAAGGGTTTTGTAGAAGAACCAAATCAGAATAATTTGTTTCCTGAAGTTTCAATTACAGATGAAAACCCTGAAACATTAAGTATGATGTTAAAGAATATAACTTCAAAGAATGAAGCACGAGTTCAGCTTTTGAAATCAGAAAGCATTGGTGTGAAGCCTAGGACTAGGTTAAGAAGTAAATTGCAGGCAGAAATGGAATTGGTGCATGAAGACTGTGAAGAAATTATGATGATAACTGATTCTTTCAGCGAAGAAACTGTACACACATCCAAAGGTCAATATTGTTGAGATAATGAGAATTTCATTGATGTTCAAGGAGTTGCAGGGTCTATACCATAAAGCTTTTGCACAAATAAACAAGTGTGTTCAGAAGATTGTCCAGTCTCTAAGCTTCCACAAGAAGATGAGGTCCTTATGAAAGAAGAAGCCATTGAAATAAATCCAGAATTAAACCAGATTAAGAAATCTTTGCAGACATATAAGGAGCAAACCATGTTTTTACAGAATATTAATGAGAAGTTAATGACTGCAAATAAAAGATTGCGAGAGGATTTGGAGGAGAAGGAAGCAGATTATCAGAAGTTACTTTCAATATCTAAATACATTTTGAAAGAGAAAATAACCATCCAGAAGCAGTTCAATCACATGAAGACTCAGAGTAAGGAGGCGCACAATCAAATGGAGAACAAAGATGCTGAGTTTTCCAGATTGCAAAGAAGATCCCAAGTTTTAAGTGATCTAACTGTCTTGGCAGAGGCTTCTAAGAGTCTTTAGACTTAGAGTCATAGTTGGATTTTGAAAGCGATTAGGTTTTGGCAGATGTCTGTTTCTATTTGTATTTTGTATTACACTTGTATTACAACTGTTTTAGGAAGATCGACTTTTCTATTTTTGAAAGAATTCAATCCATAGAAATAGGATCTGATAACTATTTCAGAAGCTCAGAAGTTTTGTATATAAGGATAGTAGCTAGATTTGAAATAGATGGGAATCCAATTTTGATGTATATTGTATGACATGAAACTCTCTGCATCTTCAATACAGGTTCTGCTTTGATGATTATGGTTACGAGCTGATTTTGTATTTTTATGAATTGTGATTTTTTATGATTTATCCTGTGTATGGTCAAATACAATCCATTGCTTGATTCTTGTAATAAAATATAGTTATCTTTCAAATATTTTGTGACAGAGTCAGTTTTATTCCATAAATTCGTGCTCGTAGTTCCCTTGATATTGAATTTTGTATTCCACTCTATGTCATACAGATCTTTAATGGTTATGTGATTTTCCTATATCTTTGATTATATACCAATTCAGTCTTGATTTGATTTTATTGAATTGTTTTAAAAAGATTTCTTTAAGCTTGAACCCCTCTAGTCTAGGTTCAACTTTAGGGATAACACAACCAATGATGATTTTCTATAATTGATTTTAATTTGAAGAGATTTTTATCCCACCAGGTTAGAATACCTTCTGATGCTCCTTTAGCGCTTACTGCTTTACCTTCACCGTTCTTCCAGAAATTTTTGAGAATGGCCAGACTACCTTCCTCTTGAATTTTAGTCTCCTAGATAGTGAGGATAGTGATTTTTTCAGAGGATTTGAATCTTTTAGTAGCTTCCACCTTTTGATTTCCTCCAAGACCTTGAGGGTTCCAAGAGACTAGCTTCATTATTTTTTGATTGTTGATGGTACTACTCTATCCTTTTTCCCTTCCATTTGGTCTCCTGCTTGCATATCTGTCAGATAGGGCTTGACTAGGTGATCTAAATTTGAGTGCTTCCCTATTGCTTTTTCTCTTGTTGTTTCTTTCTCCCCGTGGAATTTTTTGGGTTTTATACCTTTTTTAATTAGGGGTTCTGCTTCTTCTTCTTTGCATTCAAAGGTATCTTTCATCTGCGCCTTTGCTCTGGATCTCGTTACTGATGCTCTTAAGTTTTGAGAAGACTTTGGCCTTACTTCAATATAGGGTTGCGAAGGTAGAGTTGTCTCATAACTTGATGCTTGCCCTATTTCTTACAGAACTAGTTCATTTTCCTTGTTTCCCTGATGAGTGTCTTACTTTTCCTTTGTTGTTTCTTCTGCTTCTTCCGAGACCTCTGTGGCCAACGCTTGAAATCTATTTTTTGAGTATTTCTTCTTTTTTGTAGGAGAGTTGTCCTGACTTGTGCTTGCTTTGTTTCCTTTTCTCCTGTTCACCTCATTCCAATCTTCTCTTGGGAACTCTCCTTCTTCTAGCTGGACTTTCTTTTGATAGAATTTTGCGAAGTGATCGTATTCGTGGCAAACCTTGCCATTGAAGGGGATTTTCTCGTAGTCAACAATTTGGAGATGACTCTATCCTTCCATGTAAAGACTAATTGCTTCTGGGAGGCCTTTTTCCATATCTACTTCCACATAGATTCTTGCACATGAGAACATTGGGGGTTTTGGCTCAGATTTATCTATGTATTTCCCGAGCGTATTCTCTATTGCTTTGAGGTCTTCGTCGTTTCAACAATGAAGCGGGAGGTGCAGTAGTTTTACCCAGACCGAGACAGAAGAAGGGATGTCCTTTTCCAGATCAAAGGATAGATCCCACTTATTGAGATACACTCCTCTGGGTCCCATGAAGTATGGTCCATTTCTGAATATTAGATCTCTATCTTCTTCTTTTTTTCAAAAAGAAAGATGAAAAATCCTCTTCCGCAAAAATTTTGTTGAACTTCCCCATGTATTAGAGGTCTCCAGTTTTTATTCAACCAAATTTTGATTAAGTGAGGGGAAGGATAGAGGTGAGTAAAGTGACCTACCAAACCTCATTCATGGAGAGCGACTGCTTTGATTTTGGACGCCAAAGAAGAAAGGTTCATGTCCAGGACTTCAACTCTTTTGAGGAAGCGGGAGTCGCCTGACGGAGGTTTGGCAAGGGCATGAGAGGCAACGATCCTGCGAAAGCCATCCACCAGGTCGGTTCGTCGGTCGTCCGACACAAGGTTAGGCAGATCCATGGCTGACAGGAGTAGGAGGCGCAGCTGAAAACCCTAGCAGCAGGGAACCTTAGCAACGACATCAATTAGCAAAAAGAGCGTTTAAAAGACCCAATGACCCTATTGTAAGCTTTCACAAGGTCCATTTTCAAAAAAGTATGCTATTACATTACTAGATTATTAGTTATTATTTTAAGTAACATTCCTTATTGTAATTACCCACTATAACTATTTACTTAAAGAAAGATTAAGAATTGA
Source organism: Pseudotsuga menziesii (assembly GCA_001517045.1). Lineage (NCBI taxonomy): Eukaryota > Viridiplantae > Streptophyta > Pinopsida > Pinales > Pinaceae > Pseudotsuga > Pseudotsuga menziesii. The sequence goes on along the minus strand of LPNX010311696.1, from coordinate 224,505 downwards.
TGATTATATTGAGTACGATTTATATTTATTTCTCACATATATATATATATATATATATAAAACAAGTGCCTCATGTTACCCTTACTTTCCATAATTTGAATGGTAGCCCTAAGTTAATCTTCTTACCTAAACGTAAATAAGAACTATAACTTTTATGTTTGCAATAAAGGAATGTTTTCTACTTCATTGCATTGCACTAGTTAAAATAGAACCTATTTGTCTTTTCATTCAACATCTTAAATCTAAACATATAAGTTTACTAGATATCTAATAATATAAGAAAGTAAACATTTCATTATAAATTCATATATATAAATTAATGAATAATATTTGTAATTTATGTTTTTAAAATACAAATATTCAAATAAAAAAAATAACTAGATATTTAATAATATAGATACATTTCATTATAAATTTATATAAAAATTAATGAATAATATTTACAATTTATGTTTTTAAAACACCACTATTCAAATAAAAAATAAAACATATTTGAATAGTAATGCTTTAAAAAGCAACATGATCACCCCAAACTTGAACAATAACATCCTAGAGAGTGTGTTCTTTGCACCATGATCCTCTCTAACACAATACTTCACACTTTGCAAGCGTAAAATAATCACTTAGCTTCTCTCAACCGAAAATGGTTGTTTATTTCATAAATTGCCTAATATAGGTGAGTCTTGAACCAACCTTGGTCACCAAGGGATGTAGTTATGGATGTGGGTGCACATTTCGGCAACAACATATGGTACGAGAAACATGACACTTATCCTCATCTTGCCACATGTTGGCCCTTTAACCTTTCTTGTCTAGGTGATCATGCGTTGGTATGAATGTGAAAGGTGGTGATTTAATCTGAGATAATATGGGATGGTTCGGTTAGCATACATGGAGTGCACTGCAGTCGACACAAGGTGAAGATCACATACCTTCACTTCAATGATAACAACCTCAGCTAGTGGCTCGTTTGATGGTGACAAAGACACGAAGTTATGGATAATAATCACACATAATAGTAATGACTAATTTGTTTTATGAGTATTATTTAATATATATTAGTATAGTCTCAAGTAAAGTGATTGGTGAATGTTCATAAGTACAGCTAATTATTTATTTCAATTATTTAGTTTTGTGAAGATAACTAGTTGTTAATTTTTTTTGCATGGGCATCATTTTACCAATGTATACTCATACAACCTCAAGTAAAGTGGCCCATGATAAGTACAACCAAGCACTTAGTTTTATGTTGTTAAACAAAAGCTAAAATATATATTTTATATCTATTATATAGTTTTATGAAGATAGCTAGGTGTTAAAGTTTTTTATTTTATTTTTATAATCAATAAAATTCATAATTATATATTATTTTTAAGTTTAATGATAATATATATAAGCATTGGGACGTAGGAGAGTTGATTCCAACCGATGGTCTTACATTTAATGAACTTAGTTATATCCGATAAAATTGGAACGATATAGAGAACATTAGCGTGGCCCTTGCCTAAGAATGGCACACAAATCGAGAAATGATCCAAATTTTAGTATAACATGAGTGGGCCTAATTGTTAAAAGCCTGCATTTTCTTTTAGAAAGTTATCCGTTCAAATGCAAGACGTAGTGTATGGTGTCTAGCTTGACCATAACTTTAAAAATAGATTATTATTATTATTTTCAAGTTTAATAAATATACATTATAATCCATAAAACAGAACATATAAAACCCGTGATATTTTAGAACCTCTCTGTAGAATGTCTGTCAGGCAAACAATATTCATTATGCAGCATAGCAATAAATGCTGTGGCGGCTGCAGTGTGGACTGTTGGATCTCAAACAGATTGAGATCTCAAACAGATTGAGATCCAACGGTCCACACTGCCACAACATTTATTGCTCTGCTGCATGTAAAATATTTTTTGCCTTCAAGTGTTGAAGGGCACTCAACTTTTTAAACAGCTAGCTGTACGAATAACTGAGCCTATCCAAGAGAGCCATCCTACCGCCGATTACCACTCTGAACAATTTATCGACCTGATTTCCGAAATGAGAGATGATTGCATCCATTTCTACGATGCATTTCTTCAAGCCTTGCACGGATTGCTTCACTTCCATCGTCACGTTAGCCGCCCAACTAGTTGATTCGCAAGCTATAACATCTGTTCACCACATCGTACAAAAGCCGGACTGCTGCGTTGACGTTGTCAAGCTCCTGTAATGGAGCCCGAGCGCCCTTTCTTCTTCTCCTATCGATCTCATCCTTCACTTTATGCTGCAAGCCATGAAGGTCCGACGCCCATAAACAATGACCCACATAATTAGGAGCAGCTGGAAGGGACCGTTTTGGTGTGAAGGACAGAGCAGCCACGAGCACACCGCAGACGAATACCGTGGTCGCCATTGATCCATATAATATTTCAAAGAACTCGCCGGCCTTGCTAGAATCCCCGCTTGTTTGATTCACGGGCAGCTTCTGAGCTATTTGCCTCAGCATCGAGCTGCAAGAAGCCTCCAGACTCTGCGCCTCTTTCTTGACCATGAATTCCTTACAATTGCCGAGCGCCATATGCCAAAGAGGCCTAGCTTATCCAACAACGTTCATGCTGGATAAGTCACTTGGCGTGGGTCTCTACATCGTCCATTGACGAATTTTTTCAAAACAATCCTTCTGTCGGCAGACTTTTTTCAAAACAATCTGGCTGCCGGCAGCCTTGTCCGCCTCCGTCCCACTGCCACCTAATTTCTTTTGAAACGTCGACACTCCCGCTTGGCCCATTGATCCGATCCGCCTCCCCTATTCCGATCTCCCGATCCCTAGTGTGGAAGGTCGAGCTTCAACCGACTCCTGGTGTGGAAGGCTTCAATCAGCTGTAACAGGTTTGTAATTAAGCAGTCTGGTTGAAGGGCATGAATTTAAAATACCAACAAATTTGCATATTTTTAAAAATACCAACAAATTTTCAGCAAACAGAGAGGGCAATTGATGAGTTGAAAATTGCATTGCATGAGAAGGTGATCACCTTGTACAATAACAGTGATCACCATATTCGACAACCATGCCCTTGTCCAGTATGAGAATGCTACAATGTAATGTAGGCGTCTTACTACACTAGGAGTGATACATGTCGCTGCAGGGATTTGGAACGCCCCTGCTTTACTATCTAACTGAGCCCCCTATTGACCATTTTGTGCATTTTACATAAATCAATTCTTTCATATTTTCACACTGTTTGTGCTTGCTTAGTTTGCTAGTTGGACTATGTGACATGCCATTAATATTGTGTACATCTATAACTTCCAGTCATTTGGTACCTCATTCGGTGAGCCCATATAGTTTGGGGGTGTAATATTTGATTGGAATCATTCAGTGAGCCCATATAGTTAGCCCATGGTTCTAAGGGTCGGTTTTCTTATGAAGGAGAAGCCTTCTCTGCCCCCATTGGTAGCCCGAGGACAGTTCCAGCTTTGCCTCTTCTATGCCATATCTTCTATTCACTTCCCTAGTCTTTTCTTTATTCCTAGTATTAAAAAAACATTTGTAGGAGACGGCTTGTATTATGTTGTGCCAAACATGGTCAACGATGCATTTTTGCTTTCGTTGCTAGGAAATAGAGGAAGATGATGAGCCATATCCAATCCATGGGGTTACAAATCCAAAACCCTATTAGAGACCAAACCCTTTGAAATTAGAATTAATAATGTTGAAATTGGAACGATTCCTAAGAAGGTAAAGGTAAATAAGAAGTCATGGTCGCCATTATTTTCTGCATTTCGTTTTTTCTAGTTATAATGTTAAAAAGGGAGGATTAAGAAGTCGTGGTCACCATTATTTTCTGCATTTTGTTTTTTCTAGTTATAATGTTAAAAAGGGAGGATTGAAGGTTGATAAAATGTAAATGTTTACACTCGATTTTCTTCACACAGCCATAGACATCCTGTTATGGGCTTCAGTCCAATAGAGCCAATTACGAGTTGAAGGAATTTTAGAATGGGGTCACAGGATTTTTCCTAATCTAGTCAGGTAAGTAAATTTTGGTTTGTAATTTTTTTATACATATTCGTAAGTAAATTCCCTAAGATGTTTTTTTCTTTTCTGAAAGGACTTCTCATCTGCGCGTGCCATAGGCATGCCATAACATTATGGTTGAAAGGATAGATAGAGGAAATGATAAATATGCAGAAAGCACTCGAATATTATAATGAAACAGATAAAAGATAATTCAAACCTGTACACAAATGGGCTAATTATGTGATCTCCGCCTTAATAAATATGAAAATGATTGATTTTTTTTAACTTGGTACATATAAGAAAGGTTTACGAGAGAATACTGGGTGGTCATAAATGCATTTGGTGTTTTCGGGTTGTATTTAAGACATTTCCTGGTCTGTTATCTTAGAAAATCAGCGTTACCCAAAACTGGAAAGTGGGGTGGGTTCATGTTTCTTATAGCCCGAAACCCTCTAACTTGGTTGCTTGTTCCACATTCTAGTTCCCATTCCCCTTTCCAGTGTAATGCTATGCATACTGTACTAATGTAGTGTCAATACAGGAATCGGAACTGGCGCAGGAATGCGAACATAATGAAAAATGGGTCTCTTGTTCAAGTTTTTGATCACATAGTGAAAAGTGTATCTGACATATTCAGTTTGTTCTGGTCCACGACTGACAAATTTTGAGAAATTTGAGATTTCTGTGCTTTACTTTTGACTTTTAGGAGCTGCTTCTGTATGGGCAGAGTTCATGACATTGACAATACATGTTATTTTGTTGTGAACTTTCATCTCTGATCGCAGAAGGTTAAATAACTATGCACACATGCATCATTATGCACAAGATGCATAAGGGAAGGAGATTTCACATTAGAGTAACCATCACCATTGATCAACAGAGACTACCACTAAGGACTCACTAACAATGTTAACTCTCAAACCTCCCATAGTAAATCAGAAATGTTGTTGTCATTGCCTAGCTTTTCTTTTCTGTTAGATTCCACTATACACAATATGGAAAGGTTGGAGGTAGTCTTTTTCTACTTTAGAGTTGTTGTCAACAAACTAATCGATATTCTTTAGTTTGTTGATGTTAACAGACCATCACTTCATGAGTATCTAAACTTGATTGTTGTTGAAGACCAACTATTCATGGTTATTTTGCTAACATATTGCGCATTAGTACCAAAGGACAAAGCTCTTCTCTTCCCTTTTGGCATACTACTAATTAGCAATATAACAATACAACACATAGCAAGTTACTAGTTAGTGAGAGATATTAGAAATTGTGGATTTAAGAAATGCGATATTCCTGATTTGGGAAAAATATTAATATTAATATTTTTGTTAGTTGAGCATACAGAATCAAATATCAGTGATTTACCTTATCCTCTCATAGATAAGGAATACTTAGTTGAGTAATCAAGTTGTAAATGCATGCATGCACCACTAGCAGTAAAAATGAAAAGATATGTTTTAGAAGACTATCTTAACTTCTTAAGGAGGTGGGATGGATGGGACTGCATGTTAATTTCTAAGACATGGCAAGCATATATGAACTCCTAATACCAACCCTACTCTAGGAATCTAAAAACTGATTTAATCATCAAGACAACAAATAATGGATACTAGATATGCGAACACATAAATATGAAAAAAAGAATAGCAGGCATAATTTGCAGCTTCCAATCACATCACTTTTCTATAACTCAAAAACACCAGTTCTTTGATTTTTCTAGAGAATCCCCCCTATCTCTTTTTTCTAGACTAAGACAGGAATAGGCCTCACACTGAATATAAACTCCTCCACGGGTGCAACTTCCTATATAAGGTAACTTAAAAGCCCTGTTTTCTCACATATCTGCTCAATAAGTATAGCCCCCCTAGTCCCGACTCCTGTCACAGCTTGGTGCCTCTCCATTTTGGACTAGTGCTTTTCCAATCCAAGGGGGGTGTCCTTGATGTCAAACAGTGCAATCTAATCTTCTAAATCTGATAGGAATATCAATGAAAAACAACTTACTAATGCCTCCCTTTTAACTGTCCTAAATAGTTTAGAAGGAAGGGTAAATTACTAAATTGTGAATGTTGAGTTGATAAGGGTTGAGACAATATTTTAAAGGATCTTTAACCAGAAAAACAAAAGATAATAATGAAAGAATGCATGTATGAATAACTGAAGTAAAGTCAAGACATAAGCAAGAAAATACTAAATATATACCATAGATTAAATCATTACAAAACAAAGTTTAATCGGATCTTATTATGCATTACCAAGAGACCGTTTGCACTGTAATGGTTGATGTGCAACAGGATGCCAATAATCTCCTTGCCAGTAAATATAGGTGGTGGTTAGAGAATGGTGGAAAAAGAGGGATTTGTTGCAGTCAATAGTGCTCCTTAAAAGAATGTCTAACTGATCTTCTTTGCTCAACCATGATTATATCAGCCTCCAAACCAAATGTGCCCCCCTTAACTGATTGACCATGCATGCAAATTAGAGCCCACCCCTTCGCTAAAGATTAAGCAAGGTGTGCCCCTCTTGAACTGATATTCTCTTGCATACATGAGCATGGCGCCCCTTAACTAAAGTAGATTTCCCACCATGCATGAATAAAGCTCTCCCACTTCAACTGTCACTAAACTTCATGAATGTGCTCCTTAAACCGAAATAAACTCTTTGGCATGCATGTGTAAATGCATCCTCAGTCCAACTACCACTAAACTTTCTGCATGCACACTTTTACTGTTGTTTATAACTGGCCATATAAGCCTCAGTTCACATGAGGGTTTCACTAGACAAAGGCATATTTACCTCTAACTCAGGCTACCTTCAGACTGTTGTTCACTGATGGTATACTCTGCCTGGTTTAAGTCTGCATTCCTTCTCTGCATGTGCCCTCATCTACTTAACTCTTGTGCATGGTTGAGTGCACCCCCATTAGATGATTTGTGCATGAATTCATCTAAACCTTCTCAAATGTGCCCTCCTTCTTTCTTCTGTAAGTGTGCCTATCCAACCTGTGATTCTTGCATGTTTAAGCTCAGTATTTATTTTAGCCCTCAAGCTATTTTTTTTATTGAATATTTGAAGGGTGCTTAACATTTAACACGTCTCAATATCGCAGGTATATCTCAGGAACCGAGAAAAAGGTACTTGACTTATTCTAGGTTAAGGAATTATTTTGAAAGAAAGACACCTATTCACTGGGTGCTCTTATTCCTAAGCAGCTTTGCGATGCTGGTTTCTTTTCCAGCTTCTAGCCTTCTTTCTCGTCTATACTATGTTGATGGGGGAAAGAGTAGGTGGTTGTTGTCATGGATAACAGTAGCAGGATGGGCTCTAACAGTCGTTACTCTACTTCCATTTTATTTTTAAAAAGGAATTTCACCTACACCATTTAGTTGGAAACTCATTATTTCATATGTTGTAATTGGCTTGTTAAGTGCTGCTGACTACCTACTGTATGCATGGGCTTATTCATATTTTCCTAGATCAACTTCTTCTCTTCTTGCTTCATCATCACTCATATTTACTGCAATATTTGATGATCTTGTTGTGAGAAAAAAATGAATGCTTCTACTTTGAATGCAATAGTGATTATGATTAAATATGAGAAAGGCAATAACCAACAGTAAAATATGATTAAAATCTAGAAAAAATTCTGAAACTGGTTGACTCAGAGCTCCACTTTGAATAATAACTTAGTATACCATAACTTAGAATGTTTCGATCTTCTTGATAATGTATATTTGCACATTCTCATCTAGAGTTATATGGATTCTAGTTTTGATATTTTATTTATTTATTTTATATACAAGTTGAAGCATCAACAAACCAAACCAACTAGTTAGGTAATTCAACTATTTCTTGCTAGGGCTTTCTATTTTCCTTGGCAATATTCCACTGTAATTTCATATGTACTTAGCTATTGAATCTATGTGATAAATCTTAAAAATTTATTGACATCTCATGAGAAATTGTTTTCTTTTTGTGTTGTTCTTATTTTTGCAGCTCGTTTGATACAAACAAGATGGTGCAAGAATGGACATTGTGCATTCAAGTGTCCTATTATCCCAACCCAAGACAAACCATCATTGAGTATGTCCTGGGCAACAATTTTTTGAATGATGCTTTCCAAAGGAAAAGAGAGATTCGTGGGAGGACAATGAACAACGGAGCTTATTACATTGTGCTTATAGAAGGGATAAAAACAGCCAAACTATACAGTGCCAATGACATATGTGTATACACCAACTCTCTCCTTATATGTAACCAAATGAAGGGAATATACCAAGTAAGAAAAAGGAATTTAATACCGCTTCATGTAGAAGCAAGAACCATTGCTACTGAATTTCATTCCTTTATGATCAACCATCAGTCAAATATAAATAGGATGTTTGTTGATCTGTTGTCCGCTGAAATGTCCACTCCAGGGGGGGTGTGAAAATGAAATGGTATCAACATCCATTTCATCAAAATTTAAGCTTGTACATTGTTACACATCTTCAATATGTGTATGCTTGTTGGTTGTAACTGTTTTGGTGTCACTCATGGTGTGGCTCTTTTAATAAAGAATAATGTTTGCCCCACGATGTAATGGTTGGTGTAAAATTGTAAGTTTGTGCCATGTATAATTTTCAGCATGTTATCATTGTTAAATAAAAATATATTGCTGATGTATTGAAAGATTGTTGCTATGTTTTATTGTTTATGGCTTCACATTATTTAATGGTTCATTTGTAATGGAGATTGTTGATGGATATATCTTTGGAGGAGCTGATTTCACAATATATCACCTTCCCCTTGTTCATTTGAAAGCTTAACAGTGCAATCTCAATAGTGCTTTGTAAATTTGGCCTGGAGGCCTTCCTCATTAGCTAATATGTTTGAAACTTAGAATACATTTAGATTGTCACCTTATTCCTTCCACTCTATACTTTGCCTTATTTTATGTCATCAACAAAAGTGTGGTACAATATGCAAATGTTGTCTAAGGAAAAAGTTGCAAAAAGGTTTAAAATGTAGACACGTGTGTTGATGTATGTACCATGTAATTATAACAATACAATATTTATGGTATGATTTCAACCCAACTCACAGGATGCTTATAGTTATACATTATAAAAAATTGAACCAATGTCTGATTGACTGCCTTAGACTGACCATTCATATGTGAATAAAAAAATATTTTCTATAATATAGATGGGATTTTCAAATGTTGTTGTGATTCTGAGGGAGGTGAGGACACTTCGGAATACAAGATTGCTTCATTATTTTATTAGCGCAACCATTGGATACATTTCTTAATTCAAAAAGATTAGAAGATACATTGATTTCAGGCCTTCTAAGGAATAAGTTCTCTATTGACATAGCGTGATATCCATGCCAATTAGGGCTCCTGATATTGTCTAGATTGGACCGTAACTCTTATGAATCTTGTGAGCTTGATTAATTTTGAAAGAACAGGTTGAGGAAGATGGGTTTTTTGACTACTCTATTGAGTTTCATTGGTTTTGGACTTGGCATTCCCACTGGACTCGTTATTGACTATTTCATGTTTATTTACTTCGAGCCCAATGAGGTGTAGGTTGGTATTTGATTATTGTTGTTTTTGTTTTATTTAGATTTGATAGTGGTTTTAGTTATTTGTTTTTATAGTTTTGGATAATGGAGCATATTTGGTTATTATATCAGGAATTTGATATTAGGAAATGAGTGCATAACTGCTGAAAACATGCTAAAAAAACATTGATTTTGGTTTGGATAATCATCGCCTCCCATCCATCGGTATGTGAATCCTTGGAGAAATGAATTGGCTTGTTAATTTCGATGATAAAAATCATAAATAGACCAATTATTACTAATTCAATGTAACAACCATAAGCATGCCAATACTAAGAATTCAGATATTGAGCACCATAAAATTTCAATCATAACAAATCAATATATGGATAATAAGCATGATATATGAATCACAATCAAAGAAAGAAGACAATGGTAAACCTATCAATACTAAGAATTTGGAAAGGGGCAAATCAATACATAAAATGGCAATATCAAAATTAACAAGCAAGTTTGTAAGTGGACGGAGCGGATCTTCCAAGCCACGGGGGGGACGTGTGCGACTAAAAAACATGGAGTTATGTTTGAACCCTGAGCTCAAAACCCAAAATCAAATCTATTTTGCCAAAGGTTGTATATCGGTGGATGGGCAACATTTCTTATGCAAAACCAAATCAGTACAAACTACAAACACACACATAAGCGTTTTTCATGAATCCTCATCTGCTGATATTTGAGGTTTTGGAAAAATGCATGAACTAATCAAATCTATTTTTCCAAAAGTTGTTATATCGATGGAAGGGAAGCAATTCTTATGCAAAACCAAATCAGTTCAAACACACACATAAGCATTGTTCATGAATCCTCATCCACACTGATATGTGAAGTTTAGGCAAAATGAATGAACCAACCATTTCTATTTTCCCAAAACTTGTTATAGCAGTGGATGGGAAGCAATTCTTATGCAAAACCAAATAAATTCAAACACACACATAAGCATTTTTCACTACATTTATTCTTAGACAGGGTGTTTCATTTGCCAAAGCCACAGCTATAGAATGTCAATTCATTTGCATTGAATTACAAACATAGAAGACATTTAATTTTTGAAAACTGTTGAATTAAGCTAAAATAATCAGAAAAGTGTTGAAATATAATAAGATTGAATGAATTGACGGCCTTTTTATATCCAGAAATAAATTAGATAAATAAAACCAAACTAGTTCAGATTCAAAACTTATAATGAGAAAAGTACCCCGTAATATATGCATTGGCAAGCCTTTCATATATGAAATGCTAACAATATGAAAAAGTATCAGAAATATTTTATGGGTCCTCTTGACAATGTTATCAATTTATACGCATTTTCTAAAATTGTCTTGTCCAAAACAACTTGTGTAAGAAGTGACGTTCTCTTATCTTTGGCAAACTACAACTCATTTTCAATGCTACAACTTATTCCTTTAGTCATGCCAATGCTCTTCATGCTATGATATCCAAGCTTCAAAGCCACCTGAAAAAGATGCAAGGAAATATGGAAATGAGCATAACTTTTATTCATTTTATCTAGAATTACAAACAATAAAATCATTAAAGTATTTGCGTAGTGATAGAATTCTAAATCATGCATGTTGCAATCTTACACATTTTAGAATAACCAAATTTTCATATTTGTAATTCTCACCTTCACTTATTTGGATTTCTTTCATTGTCTCGTTTGGCAGCTCTATCGAGGACATCATCAAATGTTTCTCTCCTTTTAGTCCCATGTGTTGGGGGAGGAAAGTATGCAGAACTAGATGATGTGTAAGAGCGCTTATGAGTGACCATCCTTTCCAAGAAATATTTTTGTTGTTGTAGGGTATGCCCAAATCCATCTTCCACTTGTCGAAAATATGGAGTAGTAGGATGGTCCAACCCTCAACTGCTTGATACCAATGTTTATTTGAACTCATTGGCAACATCTTCCATGTGTTTCTCCAGGAAGCGGAGTTGTAATTCTTCACTAGGAAACTCCATAATCGACTAAAAAATGTCTCGAATACGTTGTGATACGCTTCCTTGATCATGACTTCGATTTACATTGTTAGAAGTAGCCATCGAACCATTAACATTATTATATACCTGAAAACAAATAAAGAAAAAATCACGTCAATAGTAAAAGAGTAGTAGAAAACTATAAAATGAACCAAGTTATGAAATGACTACCATGACAGGAATATCCATGTCACATGCCCCAATTTTGTAAAATAATGTTATCTTATTTTGATTTTATTCCAACTTCATTATGTTAAATTTAATGCTAAGTTGAAACTGATGACTCAGCAGAGTCAAGGATGTGGAATGTAATTATGAATATTTTAATTTTAAATAAATAAAAGTGGAGACAACAGCTTGGGAGAGCTGTTAAAAAGAGTGTTACTAGTCAAGTTGGTGGGGGAGACTAGGTGGAGAGCAAAAAGACAAGTGGCAGCATCCTCAAACACTTCCTATGTTGCAGGTGGCAACCTCCCTACATTTGGGGTCATGATCCCCCAAGAAAGTGGGATCAGAGCAGGTGGCTCAATTAATGACAACTAACCCAAAAAGACCTAGGAAATCTTAATAAAAAGTACCCAATGAAGAGAGTTGAGGCTGCTCATTCCAGGAGAAGAATCATTCAGGTGAATGCACTTCAAGGAGTTCATTGGGAAGGGAAATTTTGAGGAAGGTGTTTGAGGGGTAAACTGCAGGAAAGTGATCTAGTACAGCTTTGTAGCTGAAAGATCTTACTGTAGTGTGCAGAGTTGGTATTGAGTCTTGGGACTAGTACTTTGTTGTTTCCTCCACCTAGTTCCATCCAAGGAGACCAGAACAGGCTCGGGGGTCCTAAGAAGTCATTATTTGAGCACTCTCCAGGAGTTAGTAGGGAGGAACGACCTCCCATTGTTGTTGTCATCCAGCTTTAAAAACAGGTTCCATTATCTTTTATTTTTTGTGTTAGAGTTTATTTCTGTGTGTGAACAAATAATGAATGATTATATGTTATGTTGTAAACTGTTAAGTTTGAAATCTATTAGTTGTTTTAATGTTGAATCTATTTTTTGATGAAAAATAAATCCTACCTGTGTTTTTCCCCATCCGGAGCAATCCAGATCGTACTCTAGCACAGGTAGTGTGTTTAAATGAATGAAGTATGATAGGAATATGAATGAATAGAATACTTATGTTTTTCAGAGTATTGAAATGTTTTCTTTCAGTAGATAGTTGTTTTCTAGAAAGAATATTAGTCTGTTTTGTAGAGATGTTGTCAGAACTAGACTGTGTATTTAGAATATTAGAAAAGAAACAAGAATCCTATTATTTACTAATAGTAGTATGTTTAAGTATATAATTCATTCTTCTACATAGTATCTACTTCTATAAACTGTACATTTATACTGAAATAGAAGAACTAGTATTATCAGATGAATGTTTATCATTTATATTAAGAAAATATGTAAAAATAATACTGTTATTTTATCTCTTTTCCTTTAGTACTAACTATTTTACCTGCAACTATCTGAACTCTAAATAAGAACTTGATAAATATTACAATATTCTTTTCTTAGTATTAATAACTAAAGGACAGTAGTATCCTATGCTTAAGTTATTATTAATAAGGAACTGTCCTTATACACTTACAGACAGTATAGATCTAAAGAGTATTGATAGGTAGGGAAGTTCTTATTTTCCTTTAGTAAGCTTACAGAAATAATTTTATTAAATAAACACAATTATTATAGACTGTTCTCAGTCTTATTTAATATATATATAAATACCAACATAAACTTAAGAGGATACATTATTCATAGATAATAATATTATTAATACAAATAATATTATTATTAACAATAAACAATGATGTTTATAAATTAATAATTCTTAAAAACAAACTAAAGAAAATTGTGTGACAATAATCGAATTAGCAAAATAACAAAACAGGAATTAATACTCTATAAGAGTTAAATAGGATAAACCCTAGCTCACATTCTGAGCATAATTTATTTGTATTTGTATATACTATAGTAACCTAGGTTAAACATAAGTTAGTTCTTTTAAAAACTATTAAAGAACCAACTAAAAATTTTATACACAGAAATGATTTACATTATTGATCAACATGTATAAATGTATTTATAAAAGAAACCGTGCTTTTCTTTTACTAACAACATGCATTTATAGAAATAAATGCCAGGGTTAAAACCCTTAAAATTATTACATTTACAAGTACCAAAACATTAAAAACCAAATTTACATAAATTATGTAACCATTAATAACTAGGATAATATAATTTTCCTTTAAGGAAAAATAGAAAAAAAAACTGTATAATTATTATAACAAGAATAATTTATATCAAAACAAGGGATTTTACAAGTCAAGCCCTAATCTATAATTTCAATCAAAACCAGCAAGAATTAAGTTACGGCTGTAAGTATCAGCCTTAACTTTTTATTTATAAACCCTTACAGAGTACTCAAACAAAGTATAAACTTCATTATATTCAAGAAGGGTAAAAAACCCTAGTATTACATAGAGTATAGTATAGACATCTGTTAAACCAAATCGAGTTTCAAAATAGCACTAACATTACAAAAATTACAAACTTTAACCTAGCCGTAAAGCCAAAGCTTCAACTAAGTACAGTGCTCAGATAAACCGAGTCTACCCTAGCGAGGGTTTGATTCTAAGTATTACAACATTAACCTGTAGAAACAACAACACAACAACATAACTCATGGCAAGACGAGGGAGGGTTTTCCAAAACCCTGGGCGATTCCATCGACCACCCTAAGACTAGTAGAGTGAAAAATCCAACATTTGGACCACGGGGCTTACCCAAAAACGAACCACGAGCCACAGCCTTTGTTGGTGACTGCTATTTTTCATTGTGCAAGCTTTACAGTGGTGAGCACCTGCAAGCAAGGTAATAGACCACTGTCAGTAATAATACCAATACAAACCACTATAACAACAAAGTAATTTGGCAACAAAGTAATTGAACTCAAATTATTATTTACCTATCAGAAGAGAACGACGAGCAGCCTCGATGAAGCACTGTCACCTATAGGCTTTGCCTTCTTAAAAACTTAACAGCATGCAAGGGTATCTCTCACACAACAGTGAGCCATGAGAACAGTAACCGGTAACTGAAGCATACTATAAGCTATGAAGACAACGAAAGGAGAACTACACAGACAGCAAGCCACGAGCAATAGTAACCTTCACAAGTTACAGAATAAGAACCTAGCCATGGAGAATGGTTTTTCAACCCACACACTAGTGACAAAAGTAGCACTGAGTTAAGGCACAAGGCAACAAGAGCAAGGAGGAATGACGACCGCCATGGAAACTAGGCAAGGCAACCCTAGAGCCAACCCAAACTGTAGAAGGGAAATGATAAGGGTTAGGTTTCGGCAGTATTTTATATCTCCCATGTGTGGACAGGAGACGACCACGTAGACAACAAATTAAACCATGAAAAAGGGACGTGTTCTATAGTGCCTGCATAAATTAAAAATCAATTATTAAATCATTGGGACAAGTTTTTAAACTATAATATTAACCCAATAATTTGCCATGCCATCGTTAATCATATGCGCCATATCATGTGTAGTATAGTGACAAATTATCAACATGATGGTTACGTTGACCTAGCTAATAGTGTCATTCATAAATCTTAGTTAAAAGCTCGATTTTGTTTATGCATTAAACTCTTTTCACCAATAACATGATATTATCATATCATAACATCACAATAACGATATGAATGGTTGCATAACCTTTCTCTAAACATTGTTTATGATAAGATAGAAATCAATTAATTCATGTCTTATTTATAGATAGAGATCAAAGTTTTAAGTCTTTATTATAGACAAGAAATTAAATATTGTATGGGAGAGTTCTTGCTAACCAATAAACAACTATAGTTTTCCTTGTAATAAAACTATAGTTTATACTTTGTAAATCTCTTGCAATAACAATATTACAAGTCATAATTTTATGAATGGCATAATGTATTAGTGCAAAGGATTATAAATTCTATTTTGAATATGCTTATGATCATAAACTAAGTATAGACTAAATGTCTATCAAACAATAGTTTATGCATGTCTAAGAGACTCACAAAAACTAACAACTCAAATAATAATAGAACTTTGAAGTGATACAAAACTTATTGTAAGAGTACTATTATGGAATTCTGTTACACAGTTCATAGCAACAATACGTTGATGAATTTTGAGTTACGACTCAAATTGGAAATTACTAAAAGATTCACCAGGTCAATTGGGTAATAAGTAGTTATAGAACTAAACAAGATAACTAGAATAGGAATGAATCTTTTGAGTCCAAAAGTTATTAGAACCTCATGGTTTAACATGAAAATTAAAGTATAGGCAAACAATGATCTTATGTAGGAAGGCATGATGGTTTGCAGCTTGAACAATCGAACTTATACTGTCCAAGATTATCAGACTGTAAGTTATATTGCAGAAGCGAAACCTGGGATAATTATTACTCAGACAAGATAATGTACTATTGCATAAATGCTGACAAAAACAATCATTATAACATTACAATTTACTTAGACTAAAGTAGAAATACTTTGTAACTGAGATTCTAAAGCTTAAAGTCACAAACATATCTTACTGTCGTTACTTACTTCTGAACGTGGCTACTAGAAGAACTGAAGGAAGCCAAATGGTTTTACCTTACAGGAGTTGTCTAGAGTTTAGCAACTTAATTACTAAGCTTTTAAATTGCAAATAAAATACTGCTGACACTTTAAAGAACTTTTAATATGTGCTCGATCGATCATACATGTAAACCTATAAGAATCAGTTTTCATCTACGTTAGCATGATTGCTAAGTAAGCCCCGGATTCAAAAGTAGATTCCACCTACTTGACATGAAAAGAGTAATCAATAAACTGAAGTAAAACAGCACGCAAGAAGACTTTATTCTTGTTACAAAAATGAACTGTTAAGTTATTATAATTAAGATTTAGTGAAACTAACTACTTGACTGTTTCTTTTAATTGCAAACCGTTAGCTATTAGTAGACCGCAGGTCTTAGCATTTATTGTTATCTCAAAATTTTAAATTTTTGTGAAAATTTGGGGTTCTGACAATCCAAGTCATTTGCAATTTCAAAACGATCATTTTCAGTGATATAGTAACAAAACATTGCAACATATTAGGCCACAACAACTACTATTTAAGATCTAAAACATTACTAATGATCTAAATATGCATTATGAAATACTCAAATAACCTGATATGAAGTTGTTTCATAGATTCTTATTTCTAGCTCTTCTTGTTCCAACCTGCTTTTGTCCCTCATCATGGTAACCTTAATGACATGTTTGCAAAAATATCCATTTTTTTCCCAGTTGCAATCGCACATAGCAAAGTTTGGACCTGATTTCCATACCATATATATTTTCATCTCATCATGTTGGCTTTGCACCCATGCCATCAAAGGATCTGAGTGGTGCAGTGTAATGTTATCATCTGGAATAGATTGTGCTCTTAGCCAGGACTGAGCTTCTATTTTCTCCACTCTAAAATTTATGTGGAAACCATTTTCCTTTCCGAATTCATGCCACCAATAAAAAATGTGGACCACTATCATCAATTGATGCACCAACCAATCTACTCGACGATGGGAAGCGGATTGTATTGACCTTAAAAATACCTTTTTCAAGTGTGAATGGTATGACTCGATGGTCCCATTTGTTTCTTTTCCAACATGCTTTAAAGTACGAAAACATTTTTCCCACATTCCTGATAAACATCAAAGAACATAAGCTAATAAATATAGAACATGCTAGTAGGCTAAACAAATAGGATAAGAGTGAAAGAAATAGCTAGGAAAATTTGAATTTATTGTGAAAACATGAAATTTGAAATCTAAAAGTATGTGAAATATAAAACTATAGAAAATATTGCATAGCAGTTGAGGATTATCCATAGGCTAATCATTAAAGAAAAATCTCTAGATATTATAGTGTGAACCCAAACCTATTCTGTCCAACCATCGTGCTCGAAAGTACTCAACAAATGCATTTTCTTCTTTGAATTCATTCCAAAACCTATTGGCCTCCTCAAGAGCAGAATTTGTGTTCTTGTGGTTGTGCATAATGTCACCTAATCGCTTAAACATCGAACGCCTTGTAGTGTCATCCTTAACTTTCATGACAAGATTCTTTAACCATGCCCTTATGACATGCCAATTGCATAAGTAGACTTCACATTGAAATGTCGCCCTATTGGATAAATATGTTACACAATGTGTCTTTTATATTGTTTCCTATTTGTATAATGTGTCTTTTATATTGTGTGAAACATTTTATTTCGAGAAAAGGAAAAAAAACACCCTACTAGCTATATGTACCTAATTGCGCCAATCTCCGTCGCTGCATCGTCTACCATGAATGCATTCAATTTCCATTCCAACATACCCATGCGTACTTTAAGAAGTAGTGTTTCCATCCATTTGGAAATATCGAAGGTCATAGATCTTGACATGATGACCCATGCCACAGGAACACCATTATGTTGGGAATCAAATGCCAATAATGCAAAAGTTGGAACTGCACACAAATAAATATGACATCACTACATGATTGAATCATATTATAAATAACAAATGACAGAATAAAAAGTACATACATGCTATATAAACATACCTTAAAACGATTTGTTCCAAATGTAGAGTCCATTTCTAATATACTATCATGACCATATTTCCTCATCCATTCCAGTTGTAATGGTAGTTGGATGCCTATAATGAATGGTGCGTGACTCTCATCATCTACGGTTTTGTCAAACTCAGAGTAGTAGAACACTTTATCAGGGTTTGTAGCTTGCCATATACGTACACTTTGGGCATCATTCTTGTCAAACATATATTGGGCATGTTTCAATTTTCTCTCTATATTTCTAATGTCATCACGTGAAAGAAAAGCATTTCGATCAAACTCTATTTCAAAAGAGGATACTTTATCATGCACTAATTCACGATGTTTATGATGTACACATTCAACAGACATCCCCAAAAGCAAACATCTTTCTACCCATTGACATGGTTCTTTGCTAATATAAGGTGCATGGTATGCCCTTGTGCCTGCAAAATCAACAACCGCTTGTCCATGGCAAGGTTTACCCCGATTATCTATATGATTCATCTCA
Source organism: Pseudotsuga menziesii (assembly GCA_001517045.1). Taxonomy (NCBI): domain Eukaryota; kingdom Viridiplantae; phylum Streptophyta; class Pinopsida; order Pinales; family Pinaceae; genus Pseudotsuga; species Pseudotsuga menziesii. The sequence goes on along the minus strand of LPNX010311696.1, from coordinate 205,738 downwards.
CTATAAGTGATTAGGTAGCGTTTCGGGGCCTTCTTGAGTATGTGGATGCTAAAATGACAAAGACAACCACATCTTAAATGCTTACAACCTGGACGACTCCCCTTACCATGTGTAGGCACTTTGGATATATCAACTGGTAGTTTGTCAATCTCTCGGTGGTCATATGGCCCATACGTACACCAAAAGCTACAAGCAACAACAAGATATTAACACTTCAGAATTCACAATAGATTAAAGCATCAATTGTTCTTGCTGCAAATAATGCTTTTATCTCAACCAGTTTCCAAGAACTGAGAACAACAAAGAAAAAGTCACATTGTATATTCTAAGATGTTGTCAATTCTACACATTTGGTTTCCATCATTTTCTTTATCTTTTTCTGTTTTACTACTATAACTTTTTTGAAAGCTTGTTGGATACAATGGGTTTTTGCACTCCCAGGTAACTAGCTCTTTAAATCTGTCTGATTTGATCCATGCAACATAATTACCTCCAATCATATTCCATTTCAAATCAGAAGAAGAAAACTTCTTTTTTTTCAGGATCCTGCACCTCAAGAGCTAGAAGTTGGTGCCATTTCGAACCCATCTGAAAGGTGAAAACAAGGATCTGCAATCAGTGAAAGAGAAAATTCATATCAATGCAAGTAGCAAAAGTCACTGTGTCTTTCTTATAACAATTCAACAGACAAATATTGAGAACAGGAGGTGATTCCAAAAAATTCTTATGTTTTGATTTGTTAACTCTATGAGTTGAACTTGACATTGATGTATCAATGAATTTGATGTTACACCGTACTTTCATTTTCACTAGTAATGAGAAAATAAATGGTTCATCTGTTGTAGAACACTTCCTAAATTTTTAAAAATTTAATTTGACATCTCAGGCTTTTTAATTCTAATTTTAATGTTTTAGAATACAAATCTTAAAAATTAATTTCTATGCATGTCTAGATCTTTAGAAAGAAAAAAGCCTCAAGGTTTAGCCCAATTTGTTAGTGCTGGTAATCAGGCATGGTGTGTAGGTCCCTGGTTCAATTTGCATAGGGTTTGGTTCACTAATTATATGCCGCCTGCTTTACACTAGGCAGACACCATCATTCGAATGTGGAAAGTACCCAAAAGTTTCCTGGGGATTTATTTCCAAGGGAAAAATATTTTTAATTTTTTTTTGAATTTTAATATATATTTTTGGTGCCATTGTTCCCTACCCCTAGGAAATTGAGGAGGGGGGGATATTATCATATTCCAACAGTTCCCTAATTTTGTCCTATGCTCCCCCATCATAGATCCCCAGGATGTTGTTGCTACATAGGCTACACCAGAAAGAGCAACTTATTTTTCCTGCAGATTCAAAGTGAGAATGAGGTTAATTCAGTGCTAACAGAGTCTTCTGATTCCTAGTTCTCTCTTGAGCATGATTCTGTGCTTTGAGGAAATTGAGTCAAGTCTGACTCAGCCTTGGGTAATGCTTGTGATGTTGACTCATAGATGTGACTTAGATTCACAAATCAAACCCGATTCTTGTTGACTCTGAGAGTTTGATTTGTGAGTATGGCGACTCAGGTTTGGTGGTCTCTCTGTAAAAGATGCAGGAAAAACTAAACACTCATTTTGCTTGTTTTTCTCATTAGATTTCACAGCTGACAATGAGCATTCCATGGTGTTTTTCTGTGTGAACTATCATATGTATAATTTCAAACGAGTCATTATTGAGAATTTAAATTATATGGACATTGTAAACTTTTATATTACTAAAACTTAGTTTTATTTTTAATTTTCATGAGCCAACTTTCATATGTATAATTTCAAACGAGTTATTATTGAGAATTTAAATTATATGGACATTGTGAACTTTTATATTACTAAAACTTAGTTTTATTTTTAATTTTCATGAGCCAACTCCTGAGTTTTCACTAGACCAAGTCAACCCTATCTCTTTGGCCTAGTCACTCTCCCATTTGAGTCTCATAGCTTTGGGCTAATTTATAATGGATGAAATTATATCAAGTCACACCAAAGATGCATATGATTGAAAACATTAAGGATCACGATATGTTTTGAGATTGAAAATTGGAAAACTTGCAAATTCATATTCCATTATCAACATTCCTAAAACAGAATGTCTAGTCCTGGGCTATGATAGATTTTTTCAAACAAGTCACTTTGGCCTTCTTAAACCCCATACGAACGATTTAAGACCCTCACACATTTGCATGGTGCCACAAGCATATATATTATGTTCCCTGTTTAATTGTGAATACGAGCAAAAATTTCATGTAAACTATGTCATATTCCAGTGATATCTTCCCTTCTTTGTATCCTCTATTTGGACTAACCCCATTTGACCTGCTTCATATCTGTTCCTTATCTGAACCCAACGACGGACAAACTATTATTTGCTTGGTACGAGAGCCTTTCTTGGAGAATTGAAAAGGATACCACTGAGGTCACATCCATCCATTTGCAGTTTGATCTCTCCTAATGTATCTCCAATATCTTCCTTGACCTTACCTCAACTTTTGATTTGTATACTACTAGATTTTTTTTGGACAAATGGATTCACTGTAGCTGAAGTTCCTTAGTGAATTTGATTATGGTTGTACATAATTGAACAAAAATGCTGTCAATTCAAAATTTCAGGAAAAAATGAAGAAGCGATCTTTTATTTTTTTATAGTGATATTCATGGTTTTTCTAGTGTGCAAGCAGTGCACTGTTGTAGTTTAGAAGGTGTAAATGGTAACTAACATCGATCTTGACTAGTGAAGGCATGCTCTCTCTGTGTAGTGATTCTCTTTCTTTGCCCCAGTGGAAATGACTAGCGACTAGTTATTGAAGACATGGAGCATTCATAGTGCAAAGATATTCTTAGCTACAATTCAACACATAAATATTGACCAAACTTGTGCTAAAGCCATTTGTTATGTAATGGCCAATCTTGAAAGAGGCTCCTCAACATGAAAATTTCTATGGTTGCATGAAATCCTATTATAGGCATCTTTTACCATTTGTGTAAAATTTAGGGTCTCTTTCATTAACTTACTGAAGAGAAGCAATTAACTTGTTGAAGAGAAGCAATTTTGCTTCATCAAGCTATCTTTGGGGTTTTTATTTGGAGAGAAATGTGCAATATTGTTTGGTTCATATGTGGTAAACATCTATCTGTCAGGAAGCACCATGTGTTACGTCTTCCCCTTTCCCATTGAAAATTACATGCATCTAGTTATTGAAGACATGAGTATTGAATCTTGATACTGCAAAGGTGTCCTTGGCCCACAATTCAACAAAGTAATATTGACCAAAGTTGGGCTCTGGTTTGTTGAGAAACATTTGCTATGTAATGGCCAATACAGATAGAAGCTCCTCGACATGAAAACGCTTTATAATTACTTGGAATATCTCATTATAGGGATCTTGTCCCATTTGCATGGCAGTTAGGGTCTCTTTCATTAACTTATTGAAGAGAAGCAATTGCTTTATCAAGCTATAATGGCACGAGTCCTAGGGTTTTTCTTTTGGGGAGAAATTTGCAAGATTTTTTGGTTTATAATGTGGCAAACATTTGTATACTGTTAGGATGTAACATGCATTAGCTTTTCATAGTTTAGCAAAGTTGAATATCAGCACATCTCAGATATATGCACTGAGCATTATGAAGTACTGTTGTATTCAAGTGAACAAAGGAAAGAAAGGAGTGCTTAAACTATTAATGCCAGTTGTTTTTTATTCTCACAGCCTAATAATTTATTGTTTAAATTACTTGCACATTGTCCAACTAATTATCAAATGCGATTCCTTGTCCATTATTCTGTCTTACAGGAAATAATTATTGGTTTTCTTGGTTTTGTAACCCACTTTTCGATTCACAGATTATTGATTACTTATATGATGTCACACGTTGGATCTTATAGGTGGTGGGATCAGAGGAAGAAACAAGTAGATTGTTATTGTGCAAGGCTACTGCAATTGTCATGAGAGAATGTTTCAAGTTACTAGGGATAACTCCTCTCTACAAATTATAGTGTTAAACTGTCTACTTAATTTTTCTGAGGCTTATGAATGGTATTTTAATGATTCAGGGCCTAATGCTGAATTCCATCATTTCAATTTTCAATTGCCGAGAGGTATATGTTTGGCATATATGTGTTTTTATGGTCAAAATATAAATTCCTTTGTTAAGTGAAGTGGTGCTTTCTTAAAGTCTATATCGTTATATTGTACTAAGATTATATGGAGAGTTATAAGTTTGAACTTTATACTAGAGTAATTAAAATTTATATACAGGAATCAAGGAACTCCTCCCTTTTTAACATTATAACTAGAAAAGACGAAATGCAGAAAATAATGGCGACCACGACTTCTTATTTACCTTCACTTCTTAGGAATCGTTCCAATTTCAGCATTATTAATTCTAATTTCAAAGGGTTTGGTCTCTAATAGGGTTTTGGATTTGTAACCCCATGGATTGGATATGGCTCATCATCTTCCCCTATTTCCTAGCAACGAAAGAAAAAATGCATCGTTGACCATGTTTGGCACAACATAATACAAGCCGTCTCCTACAAATGTTTTTTTAATACTAGGAAAAAAGAAAAGACTTGGGAAGTGAATAGAAGATATGGCATAGAAGAGTCGAAGCTGGAATTGTCCTCGGGCTACCAATGGGGGCAGAGAAGGCTTCTCCTTCAGAAGAAAACCGACCCTTAAAACCATGGGCTAACTATATGGCCTCACTGAATGATTCCAATCAAGTATTACACCTGCAAACTATATGGGCTCACTGAATGAGGTACCAAATGGCTAGAAGTTATAGATGTACACAATATTAATGGCATGTCACATAGTCCAACCAACAAACTAAAGCAAGCACAAACAATATGAAAATATGAAAGAATTGATTTATGTAAAATGCACAAAATGGTCAACAGGGGGCTTGGTTAGATAGTAAAGCAGGGGCATTCCAAATCCCTGCAGCGACACGTTTCACTCCTGGTGTAGTGAGACGCCTACATTACATTGTAGCATTCTCATATTGGACAAGGGCACGGTTGTCGAACATGGTGATCACAGTTATTGTACAAGGTGATCACCTTCTCATGCAATGCAATTTTCAACTCATCAATTGCCCTCTCAGTTTGCTGAAAATTTGTTGGTATTTTTAAAAAACATGCAAATTTGTTGGTATTGTTGGTATTTTAAATTCACACCCAACCAGACTGCTTAAGCCAACAAGAAAACCTTTACAAACCTGTTACAGCTGATTGAATCCTTCCACACCAGGAGTTGGTTGAAGCTTGGCCTTCCACACCAGGGATCGGGGGATCGGTACAGGGGAGGGGGATCAAATCAATGGGCCGAGCGGGAGTGTCAAAGTTTGAAAAGGAATTGGTTGGTAGAAAATTAATGCAGGGCTTAGGACTTTACGTCGGGCGGGGCCCGGGGGTGTTAGCAGGACGGCGGTGGCAGCAGGACGAGGCAGACAGGACTGCAGGCGGGGTGATCATGGTCATTCAAGTTGTTTTTGAACAGTGTGTTCTTGTGATCATGGTCATTCAAGTTGTTTTTGAACATTGTGCTCTTTGCACCATGATCATCTATAACTCAATACTTCACACTTTCCCGTCCTGTAAGCATATCAGCGTCACATTCAGTCAAAACACACTTACAGTATGCACATATGAAGCCCGTGAAACGAAACATATGAAGCCCGTGATATTTTCGAAGCTCTCCGTAGAATGTCAAGTGCTGAAGATCGCCGTCACAAGTCCCATAATATGCTTCATTTTTATCTGCAGCATTATCTGTGTTAGGTTATAAAAATAATTCAAGCCACACAGTCCAGTATTGAAGAGAATGG
>LPNX010311696.1:140403-193030 GCA_001517045.1 Pseudotsuga menziesii | reverse complement strand
ACATATTAATGCTGAAATCAAAGTCTGGTACCTGGAACCCCCCTAAATTTGCTTCCGATTCAGAATCTGAAGAGGGAGAATTGGGAGCAAATTTATTCAGATCAGGGTAATCCGATGAGTCTAGCTCGTCGTCAGAGTCAGATTCATAATCAGACGGAAGATAGAGAACCTCGCCTGAAGGCGGTTCATCTGGGTCTGGTCTATCCCACCAGCGTGAGTCAAGATTGTCACAGAAAGCGGCAAGTCTAGGCTTGCTCTTCTTCTTGGGGCACTTGTTTGCCCAGTGACCAGGTTTTCCACAAAAGAAACAATTCTTACCAGTCGCCTGGGAAGAACGTCGCTTAAGAAACTTTCTAGGCTTAGCAGGATGCCGAGCCTTCCTGGGATGATACCTTGGCTTTCTGTCGAACTGTAAGGGTTTATCCTTATGATGATATCTTGGTTCGCTTGAGTAGAAACCCTTTTTCTTCTTATGATTGCATTTGCAGGAAGACTGCAAATGTCCACGGTTGTGACTGCCACAACCCCAATCCGGCATCTGAGCAACATTTTTACAAAAGGACGGTGTGAACATGTCCTGATGCCGCTTGAAATCTTTTTCAACTCTTTTCTCCAGGCAGTGTTCTTGCCAGGTTTCCATGATGTAGGCATGAAGCTGTGCAATGGAAAGACCTTGATAAGTTATTTTACGATCTTTCATAAACTTTTCCACTGCGTCTGGCACATGACCAGGAAAACTCCTTAGGTAATGTTTCAAATAAGCAGAATCATTAGCTTTTCCTGCATATATTAGTAACTTCTGCATATAACAAAAATATTGCTGATGCTGCGACAAGTTACATAATCTAGCAGTCATGAATAAAGAAGCATAATGTTCTGGTTCTATATCCAGGTAAGCAAATATATATGACATTTAAAAAATATTAATAATAAAATACTTTAATAAAAATAAATTTTAATAATCAATTTATAAAATACCTAAATACTTTAATATGTAAAATATATTTTACATATTTATAATAATTAAAAGTTAAAAAAAATCTTATAATTAAATAAAATATTGTTGTATTTTGTAAGAAATATAAATCCAGAGTTTAACTTGGAGTTGACCTCTTGTAACAAAGAATCATTAATAACAAAAAGAAATTGTTCTATGAATATGTTGAAGGTGGAGTGAATCATATTGAGATCAAACAATATAGATGTAAATATCCATACAATGTAAATAAAGATACAAGAAACATAAATAATTTCGGTTTTAGGATTAAATTTCTGAAGGTTAAAATATTTTTTAGAGTAAATATTTTTTTTAGAGTACAAAGATTTGGGGAAAGATTTGTACCTTAAGGATTTGAACACCATAAATCCAAAGTTAAAATAAATCTAAGTTAATAACTAAACTTTTATATCTTTATAACATGAAGATTGAGCTTCATAACTTATTCATTCCGTAAGTTATGGCATAATAGGTCGAACACAAAGGCACGAGGCTTACACTGGAGAATTCAAAAATTCCATTGTTATACATCTAAAGATTATGAAAGCTAATTGAAATTGAAGTAAGATGGTATGCATGGGCTTTAGTTATCACTTTAATTCATTTGCAAGGTTTCATTAATTACTACATTTGGGTCCTTATTCGAAGTTTTAATAGTGTTGAGAAATTTACTTTTTAATGTTAAAAAATACTTTTAAAAAAATATGAATTTAATGTTTTTAATAATAAAAAAGTTTTAATAAATATTGTTTAAGTAATGTTATAATAATGAGGTTGTTTAAGCAATGTTATAATAGTGAGGTCTTTTAAGCAATGTACAAATCTCTCTTTGGTGATGTCAAATTGCCTCAAGCTTTCTCTTCTGTGTAGAAATGGATTGTAAGAAACAATGTTTGGTTAACATTTTGTTCGAATGTATGTCACTCGGGGCTAGTGCATTGAACTATTGGCTAAGAAACTGCAACCCAGGACTATCTAATCTGTCGAAGTCATCTGGGGATCGCACCCGGCCTGGGCCACATCGACCATTCACATGGCTGGATTTTTTGGTGTCTCATCCCAACTAACTCACCCCTAAGGGAAATTGAACCCAGGTCGCCCTACTGACGAGACCCACACCTTAACCAAATGAGCTCGCGAGAATTGGCAGTCGAAAAACTTCAGTTAAACAATGTTTTTTTAGACAATTATTTTATAATTATGACATATCCAATAATAATAGGTTTCCACGATGTTAAAAGGACCTATGTGCAGAAAACCCAGCTTATTTTCTCTTGTTTTGTTTTTCCCCTTTTTCTAAAAGCTAGGATTATTTGATATACACAACAACTAAGATCAAATTCTTAGAAAATTCCAAGATTCCATGTAGGTTTAACATATTAGATTTAAAGGAGTTGTACATGCATCTAAAAGAGTTGTTGAGAAAGGGTACAATCAACCAAGTGTGTCTCCTTGGGGAGCACCATTACTCTTTGTGAAGAAGAAATATGGAAACCTAAGGTTATGCATTGACTTTAGATATTGTTGAATAAGGTCACGGTGAAAAATAAATATCATTTTCCAATAAGTTATGATGTGTTTGATCAACTGAGAAGGGATAATATATTCTCAAATATAGATCTAAGATCTGTATATCATTAGGTAAGCTTAAAAGATGAAGAAATAGGAAAGACAACATTCAGCACCAGGTATTCTCATTATGAATTTGAAGTGGCGCCCTTTGGGATGGAAAACACTACCTACCTAAATGTGTTTGATGAATGGGATATTCAAGCAATACTTGGATAAGTTTGGCATTGTATTCCTGGATGGCATTCTAATGTATTCCAAGTCAGGATAGTAGCATGAAGAGAATATGATATTAGGACCACAAGTATTAAGGGAACGTCATATTTATGAAAAGATAAGTAAATGTTCATTCTATCAAAAGCATATCCACTATTTGGGTCGCATCATATATGAAGAAGGGACAGCAGGGATCTTGAAAAGATTAAAGCCATCATGGGTTGGCATACATCGAGGAATGTATCAACAGTTAGATCATTCACAAGGCTAGCTAGATATCACAGAAGGTTAATTGAAGGATTTTCAAAAGTAGCACATCCAATTTCCTCTTTGCAGAAGAAAGGGGTTAAATTTGATTGGACGCCATAATGTGAAGAAAGTTTATAGCATTTGCAAAAATTGATCACATGTGCACCAAATATCAAGATTGTAGATACAAATGAGGATTGTGTGGATTGCATTGATGCTTGTAAGGAAGGAATTGGTGGAGTGGTCATGCAAAATGGAAATGTGATTTGTTATGAGTCCAAATCGATGAAGGAATGTGAGAAAACCTATGTCACACATGACTTGGAGTTCGTTGATATAGTGCATGCCTTGAAGTTGTGGATACTTTATCTCATGGGTGGAAAATTTGAATTAAGGATAGATCATAGTGGACTCAAATATTTGTTTGAGAAGCAAACCTTGAATGCAAGACAATCCACATGGTTAGAGTTTCTTTGTGAGTTTTATTTTAAAATCAAACATGTTAAGGGGAAAGATAATAAGGTTGTTGATGAACTCAAGAAAAGGATACATGTTATGCATGCTATAGTTGTTAGCATATGCAAATTAGATCTAAAAGTTTGAATTCTTGAGGTTTTTATCTCAAATGAACCTTACCATTAGGTAAAGATGGTTTGCAATAAGAAAAGGTACAACATAAGTATAAAGAGTACAAATAGAAGAATATGGACTTTTTCTATATTACAACAGAGTATATGGTCCTAACTCTGTTGAATTAAGGAAGTTGATAATGGATGAGATGCATAAAGTATCTTATGCAAGACACCTAGGATATCATAAATGATAAGACCATTGCAACAATAAGAAGTCAATACATTTGGCTAGGTATGAAAAAGGATGTTGTTGATTACATAGCAAGATGCATGGAATGCATGGACATCCAATAGGATTGTTATATCCATTCCCAATTCCAGAGTGGAAATGGCATGTGATAACTATAGATTTTATCACATAGTTACATTACTAAAATAGCAAGGCAACATGATTCCATCCTGGTAGTGGTGGATAAGCTAACAAAAGAAACTCATTATATTCATTTTAAGTCAACTTATAATGTTGCTAATATATCATAAATTTACATGAAAGAGATTGTCAGGATACATGGGATACCTAAAGAAATTGTATTTGATAGAGATTCAAAGTTTACCTCAAACTTTTAGAAAGGATTGTTCAAATGTTTTGGTACAAATATGAATTTAGGTAAGTAACATATCACCCATAAACTAATGGGCAGACCAAAAGGGTAAACTAGGTCATTGAAGATATGTTGAGGATGTATGTGATGGATCAACCATCTAAGTGGGAAAATTATTTACATTTGGTGAATTTTTCCCATAAAAATGGATATCATGCTTCCTTGAATATGAGTCTATTATCACCTAATTTTGCACACATGCGACATTTCACCAATTATTACAAAAATACGTCATCAACAAATAGCATGCAGTGCACTAGCACCATCCTTATCAAATTAAAAATGGAAATCAAACCTTAGAATTGAAAAACCTTTACTTAGTACAAATTTTATAAAAGAAACCTCCATAGATTTGCATAAGACTCAACCATACCAGAAAGTGGGCCATTAACTTTCCACGGTGCATTAAAGGCTCACAACTACTTTTTTGGGTCCAAAAATTAAAATTAGTCTCCTTCACATGCTTGGGGAATTCAATGGCCCCATACATGTACCTTGAATACAACTTCATGAGGTGGATCATTCACATGGAGAACTAGATATCTGAAGGCCTCCATTTTACCTATAAAATAAAGCCATGAACTTGTAGTTGATAACTGAAATTTAGAGCAAGGTTATGTTGCAAGAATTAGTTTGAGAGATCATCCTTCATACTCCTTCTAACCATCATTTGGCATCACAAAGATCCCTCGACTTCTTCCTCAAGAAAAAAGTGTTTCTCCTCATCATTCCAATTTAGTTAGTCAGAAATTTTAGAGAGTTCAAAAGGACCCATACTAAAGGGGAGTGTTAGCTACCATTGGAGCTACATTATTTTAGGTTACACCATTTGTATACAAGATTTCCATTGGACAATACTATATGGTTGAAGATAGCTCATTCTTTTTGTTTTATGACATTTAATCACTTCATAATCTATTTATTTCACTCTTATTTGTTGAGTTGGTTTTAGGTTATTAGTATTTAGTCTTACTAATCATCACTCACAATGTTTCCTTAGTTGTAGCCTACAAAGAAAGGAGGAATTTCGCACCCTTGTGACATTTTTACCAAAACAATAATGGTGAGTCCACTTATTATTCTACTTAATTTTCTTATATATATGTTGTTTTTTCTTGTTAACTGATTTGGGGACTTTTGCAGGATCATACTCTTGCTTTTCATACCCCTAAGCAATCAAATTTGTAGGATCAAGGTCCATGTCCTTTCATTTTTCTTCCAATGTGGTTCCCAACATCTGTTTCATGTTGATCTGCACAAGTTTTCCTTTCACATCCATGCGACAATGCAAATTTCTCTTCATTATCCCACATAGTTAATTCATGCAACCTTTATAACCTGTAACCCACACGATTGTGTGATTGTTCAAGGAAACCCATGCAGTTGTCTCGAATTTTTGTCTTCTTACCATGAATTTGTCACAAAAAGAAGTCCATATAATTGTCCACTCATGTTAAGGAAATAGCAAACCATCTACAAGTTGTTTCATAGTTAATTAAATATGAAATCACATAGTCTAGAAATATGGGGAAAAATCATTTTTGCAACTTTCACAGGCACGAGATTTGAGGTTGAGGTCCCCAGTGAACCTCCTAGTTCTAGTTAGAGTATATTAAATCATTCTTCATTTCTTTTAAAAGTTTAAATGGAATCATTAGTTTGACATTTTTACTTCTTGCTTATTTCTCTTGTAAAAAGCAATTTAGATTAATCCGCATTTTCCACATATTTAATAAAGGACCTAAAGAATCCTTTATTTATATTGATCCATATGAATTAGAAAAATTGAAGGGTTTGAAATCTTTCCCTTATTACATTTAGCTTTAAAGTTATTTTTTACAATTCTTTCACACTTAGAGATTAATTAGGAGGAGTAATGAATCACTCATGTTCATATCTCTGTACTTTATGGTATCACAAGTTAGTTGCAAGTTCACATTTTTCTTTTAAAACATATGTGTGGATCACTCACTATAAGCACACTCTAAGAAAACTAAAGGCTCCATTCACTTTGAGTATGGTCTTCATCTTGCACTTACAAGTGATCTTGATAACTCAAAAAAAAAGGTTGAAATACCTCCCTTGTCACACCATTTAATCAAATTTGGGCCCATTAAAATCAACCTTAAATGTAATCTTAACCAACTAAAATCCTCTATCAAGAACATAAAACAAATTTTAGTTAGGTTAGGATTGATTGGGATAGGGATTCAAATAATGCCCACTATTGTCCCTAGGTAAGTGGCATAAAGTTTTTTCTATAAGTTTTGGGTAATCCGGTTGAGGTGTGAACAAGGTTGCGACTGAGTGGAAACGAAAATGGTCAGTTTTGGAATTTTCGGCAAATTTTGGGGAAACATTAAATATATGTGGTGAGTTAGTTAGAAAAGTTGTCCACTTATGAGTAGTGGGTGCGGGATGTAAAATCGGTCGTTAGAGCCTATAAAAATGTAAAGAGTCGAGCTTAAGAGAGTTTGCTTTAGTTTTTATATTTGGGAAAGTATCAAGTTAGTGATAATCAAAGTCGAGGTGATAGCGGAAGATAAGTTAGAACACATTTTGAAAAATTCTGTAATATTGTAGGTTGTAATGTGAAGAATGAATAAGAGTCGTGGGGTTGAAATATTGTCAATCCACAAGCAGTGTGCGTGGATGTAATGTAATGTGATGGAGTTTTGGGGATATGTCTGCAAGTTGTGTGTGAAGCCCAAAGTGTTCAGACACAACTCATGCCAAATGAAGAGCGCTTTTGTGGTTTTCTCCCATATAGGTTTCCACGTTAAACTCTCTATGTTAGATGGTGTATGTTCTATTTTCTTGCGATGATTTATACTTTGTTGTGGCTGATAATATTTATGTTATGCATAATGAAATGATAATGTTTTAAATAGGTCGGTAAAAGATTGTATTATGTTGTTATATGTTTTTGGTTACGTTGCATGTCAATGATGATTTTTATGTCAGCATCGTTGGGTAGGATGTTGAGTATTGGTATGAAAAAATCCCCTTCTACAACTGAAGAATCCTGATTCCTGCAATCCCTATAGGTATCTCGGGTGAGACCTCACTTACGACGCAGGAGTTGTCGATGGGGTTCTGCTCTGTTAGGACGATGCCTTGGGTTTTGCTGGTCGGGATAGAGAGTTGAACCTGGGCTAATTCGAATCGAACCAACACCCACTAATTTTCTTCATATGAAACAATAGTGGTTGTTGACTTTTAGGGAACTTTTTAAATCCTTCTATAAGAAAGTGTGATCAAACCGAGATATTAAAAAAAAAACATGTTGCTGAAGGAAGTTAAAGTTGAGGTTGAGTTTCTTTTGTTTGCCACATTGAGATACCTAGATATTTGTGCAGACAACACTTGATTGTTTGAGGTTGAACCTCTTATCCACACTCAAAGTGAGTATCTTAGTAGCCAAAAACTAGGATTTTCACCAAGTGGCATTTGTGGGATGCATTTTCGCATGAGTTATACTTTTTGGATATTGGAAATGTTGTCGATCCTTTCAGAACATAGCCACAATACCCCTGATTGTAATTAATTCATTCATATATTCAATGGCCATCTTCTGTGGGTTCATAACCATCCAACATGAAATCTATTGGAAGGATTCTAGGACAACAATAATATATCATTTTTTCCTTTTAAACTACAAAGAACATTTACGTAATTGAAAATAACTTACTCCTACCACCATTTCCATATTTTTCAAACAAAGCTTTACACTTGCATTGTCACGTCCCCTCTCGTCCACCAGAGAGAGAACGCAACCATAGTGTTGCTAATCCAGGAAATCTATCCCCATGGACGTAAAATAAAAATGAATTGAAATAAAACATACACAAATGCATAACAATTGCAATTATACAGCAGAATCAATTCATTCATTCAACACATTAGACATGTTCATCATTTATCATTAAGAAAATACAAATGCAGAGTTTAACACAGAGATACTTAACTTATGAGGAAGCTCGTCCTGCAACCAACTATGTCGGTGCAACATTCCACCCAAACATAGGCCAGTGTTCTCATCAATCTCTCAGCAACACTGCCACCCCCGAGCTAGGAATGATTCCCACAAGGAATAAGGGAACACTAGAAGGCTCACACATAGCCAAGGATACAACAAAACTCAGCCAAGCCAACACAATTGGGTTTATTAGGCTACAAAGGAGCTGGAAAGGCTGACTGCTAAGCTAGTGAGCTCAACCACAAAGCTATGGACACCTGCACCAGATCTATCCTGGCTTCTAAAACATCTACACACCCAACACAAGGAAGCATCCCCTTCTATTCTACACAGTCCCTCATGCTATGCCTTCCCATTTAGTGTTATTCAGGGTGTACAAAGAAGAAAACCAACCCCCTAGATCTGTCTATGAGGTTCATTCTCACACTAGGTTTATCAAGCTAGTTCAGACCCCATTTCCACTCCCAAACTAGTTCAGATCAAAGCAAAGTATGCACAAACAACATAATACAAAATTATGGGTTGAGAAAAAATGGTTTTGGCAACAAAACGATTTACCAAGATGGGTAAAAACAACCCTCTAGCAGCAATTCTATTTCCAGATCTATTTATGGCCCTAACGTGGCCGAAACGGACTCAACAATACCCAAAATTCGTGGGTCTCTTCTCCCACTCGCTGGCATTACCAAAAAAATGATTTCCAGCTTGGAAAACAATGGGAAATTGCAGCAAAATCATGGGGGAGGAAACCCAGCCACTGATAATTACAAAAACGATTTCCCAGCCTGAGGAAAATGAGGTAAACAACCAAAAACGTGAATGAATACACACACAGGAAGTTCTAGTTTCCTCCAAGAGCCCAATGTGATGGAAAATGGTGAGGAAAACATGGAAAAATGAAAGCATAATGGGCAGACGTTTTTGGGTTTTTACTTGCCCAAGGAGTCAAAACCCGTTACCCAAAAACCGATGGCTTCTCCAATTCGAATTTGGATTGCCATGCCTTGCCCATCCCATGCAATAACTAACTCAACCAATTTCTGGAAGTAATAAATGATTGGGTGAATAAGACAAGAAAGGTAGTTGCCAGTTTGATGGGTTCTCCCTTTGACATTTGGATTTTCCCCATTGGCCCAAAGGTTTGAATATTCCCCCCCCACTTATCGTTAGAAAATAATGCCCCCATCTCATTATTTGTTACATTGACATAGCTGGTTGTGGGTTTTTAATTAAATTGCATATTTACATGATGTCCAAAATGATAATGTGTTGGCTAGCACAAAATACCATCGGCAACGATTTTTAATTGCCGAAACATAAAACGATAAATTGATGGTGGGGATTTTGCCTTTAGCTCCACACCATGATTAATTACAAGATATATACATCATATACATTTAATGCAAACAAGGTCAACACCGGGGTGTTACATGTATCATCTTGCATCTCTTATCGTGGTCATCATATTTTTGCATTTTCCGATTGTGTTTATTATCCCATTAGCACCATAGATCTCATCTCACCAAACCAAAGAAATTATTGTAGACCTAAGTACTTCTAGAGCTCATTGCTCCTATTAATAATGGGTTCCCACAGTCACATATCCCCACCAAATACGATGGATACCACCACTTTGTGTATGCTCACGGGCATCACTGATTGGATTGGTTGTGAGGAGGTCCTCCACCACAACCCATAATAGATGACTTTCCTCCCCTATCATCCTTACCTTTTATGGTGATTTTAAATCTCCCAGATCTATCCAAGATCATAAATGATCGCATTCATCATGACCCAACATACTAATAATTCGTTGCTTAGACATTCCCAAGTTCAAGGGAAAGAAAGCAGATGACATATCCAACCATGTGATGTCATTCCAACTATGGTGCTAATCCTATAGCATATCTGAAGACACCATGTCCCTTCAACTATTCCAGGGATACCGCACAAGGACATCAAATAAATGGTATTTTAATCTACCATATAATACTCACTCCACATTTGATTCTATAGACATTGTTTTCCTCACTTGTTTCCTACTATCGATTCTCCATGACCTTATCTTGGAGATTCTATCCAAATTTAGGAAAAACACATCCACCCACATCATGGATCACATCCATGAGTAGAGTTGAAGTAGAACATTGTAAAAAATCACAATCCATCCCAAGTTCCTATTACATTGGTTTATAAAATAATTTTTACCCATGATTTCCAATTATGTATCAACCATTATGCCAAAAATTGAGTATGATTCTTTTCTCAAAGAACAACACTTTGATTTTATATATGCCCAATAAGGGTACTTATAAATAATCATCCCCAATGCCCCTCGACATCATTCTCTGTATCAATATCCTCCTGATATTACTCACTCTTCAATGGGCTCTATTATCACACGAGTTGTATCTCCCTCTGAGGGTATCTTATTCAACACAATAGAGGAAGGGTAGCTAAACCGGTGACACTTTAGATTCACAATCACCACTTAAATAAGATGGTTGTCATACTGAAAGGGATTCTTGACACTTTAGGCTAATGAAAATCACAGGGGGGGATTTCTAGCCAATTAAGACTAACAGAAAGACAAGACACTTCAAACAAAGTAAGAAATATGGAGCAAGAGTGACTTGATCTATAAACCCTAGATCCTTGAGTTGGATAGCAAGAGAGGATTAGGATATGGGGAAAAGGTTTAAACAAGATGATAATGATCCCAAATGAATATTCTCTTACTATCTTGATTAATTATGTTGATCCGGGTTGGAGGTATTAGATGTATGACGTCCAAGTCAAGACCCTTGGTGGATTGATGTGAATAAATGATAAATGCCCCAAGATACAAGCTAGACAACAAATTAAAGGATACTAACACCTTATAGGGATTTCTTGGCAGTGGATATGATAGTATCTAAACTCACAAGCAAAAGGAAGGATCACAAAACTGGAAAAATGATAAAACCCTAGGAGGGTGAATTGCCTATAGATCAGTGGCTTGAGTACCAAGAAAATGGAGTTCCCAATTATGACATCCTAGAGAACCCTTTTATATTTTGGGAAAATAAATATAGCCCATAAATTTTTCCCAAAATTCCAAGAAATGCAATCTCAAAAAATTAATTACTACAAAGAAGATTTTAATTAAGCGACAAATGGAATGGAAATCAAAACTAGAGAAAACCTTTAAGAACTTGTGTAGAAGCTTGGATAATTTCAATATTATGACACTATTACTAAGTAATTCCCACTTGATGAAGATCCAATGAATATTTTGTCTTTAAGCAAAATGCCCCAAGTTTCCAATGTGCCCTTCTCTCTTACACAAACAAATAATCGAAATCAATTCGCCATACATGAAAGAAATGTGATTACAACAAGGTAAGGAAGCATATCAACTCACAAAATGCACAATAGAAAACTCCCTAAAGAAACCATGAAGAGAAAGAAGAGATATGCCTTCCACAATAGCACCCCTCTTCAAATCACTACCTTGCCGTAAAATAATCACAACGTATATATGCCAATAATATACACAAAAAAACCACAAGAGTTCACAATGTAAGATAATGAAATATAAAATCAAGAATATTCCACACAAGAGACTCAAGTATTTTGCCAAAATGATTTTTATCTATTCCAACAGCCAAGAGACAAAGGTCCCTTTACAATGGTGGAGGCATCTCTCTTAATTAGATCAAGAGTGATGTCCACATTCTAACCAACTCAATCCGTCGATTGAGATTATAACATCATCAGCAGTGGATAATTTTTTTCACTCAAATAAAAGGGGGCACACTTTTGCCCAATGACGGATTAGGAAAGGTGAAATACATCATAATGAAATAATATAACCATGTGGTACATTATTGGGGTCACGTTAGAGGCCCAATTCACCCTAGGGACCAACTTTAGTACATGACAATAAGTTACAACATGATAATACATCAAAGTCTAAGTTGAGGGGCGCCCCAACAAGGAGGAAGTCCTCACTAGATATGCCAAAAAATAATTGTGGACACCATGCTGATAAATAATGATAAAAAATTATGCATAGATCCAAGATACATCATAATAAATCATCCCATGCCATTTCCTAGCCATGAAGTAGCCAAATTGATTTCCTTGGAGTAGCCATAGTCACTTGATCATGTATAATTAGTTGTTAGAAATGCTCTGTAAATATTTAAAATGCCCATAATTCCTTTTTCCACTGCTCAGAATAACAATATGACTGCACCAAAAATTCCATAAAATATCAATCTGGTAATACTTTTTTCTTATACACCAAAAGCGATTTTAGAGGAAGGCCCTCAAATAGTTTTTTCAAAATTTGATAAAAAAACGGTTCATTTTATTAAAAATTCACCTAGTGACTGTATTGAACCATTTTTTGCATTTCTAGAACATTGAAATGGTTTGAATGGCCTCCAAATACATCAAAACATAACTATAGAATAAATGTAACTATATCCATCCTGTGTTGACCAAGTAAAAATGGGTCTAACCAAGTCACAATAACCAATATTGATGCATGAACTGTAATATGATCAATCCCATGTGCATAAAGAGTAAATTATAACTCTCTTATTAATATTATTATCCAACTAAAACAAAAGTAACATGATAATGGTGATACATTAAAAAAATCCAATAAAGATAAGACATGCGTTAGAGTAAATAAATGAATTTTCATGAAGCCCTTTATACATGCTCTCTTACAAAATTAGTCAAATTGCTATGATGGGTGAGGTGGATAAAACAATGCTAGGATGAGGGAAATGGCTTTTAACCTTGACATAGTGATCTTCTAGACAACGGGATAAAAGGGAATCCACTTGAAGCTATGAAGGACAAAAGATAATAGGGAATGGGGTGTCTCACATATGGGTAGAGTGCTTAGAAGGCTTCCATTAGACTCTAACAATGTTTCCTTTGACTCACATCCAAACTTTACTCGAGTTCAATGAGGATATTTTCTAGGAACCTTGCATTGAGTATACAATAAACTGTAGTATAAGAGATCCTAGGGGACACTTAGGATTAGCCGTCGCTTACTCCATCTCACATCAAAACTTGTGGGCTCAATGAGGAATTTTTCATTACAAAACATGGCTAATAGTGTTTAGATTTAGCATTAATTTAACCTCTACTTTTAGTTGGCCTTTGAATTCATTTGTAACCTTCTTACGATTTTACATGCGCTTAAAAGCACAACTATTTGCAGCTTTCATCAAGGGCATTTGCATTTCATTTCAGTAGGCTTTTGGCTAGCATTTCACTTCATTAGCCTTTTGGATAGCATTCCACATATAGGTAAAGATTTTATACTGAGGTTTGTAATTACTGAAGTGGTAACTTGCTTCAAGGAATAAAGGAAACAATCTGGTGACACAGGTCTCACATCCATTCCACAAGGCATAATACAAGCAGGAGGTAAGGAACCATGCCACACACTCTAGAGCCAAAGACACAATATAATATGGAATCTATCCAACATAGGGGTCCAAGTGGGGGAAATGTATTCAATCTCACAAGTCAAGGTTCAAGTCAAGGGTCAAAATCAAATATGAAAGAAACAAATGGATGGGGGAAGTGAAAGGTGGTGCTAAAATAACAAGGTAAGGCTAAGTCTACATAAGGCAGGAAATACTAGTGAGCATACAAAAAGGTCTTAACATTCAAGATCATATATCCACTCATAATAACAAGTCTATGAGAGCACTTCAAATACAAAAATCACCAATATACGTTACCATGTCAAGTTAAATCTAATAAGATGAGAAGATAGTTTAATAGCACCCAAATACACATATATACTTGTCTGATTGTATACCCATCTCTAATAAAACCAACTCCAACTGTGTGGACAAAGGAAACATACCATCTACCTACTCTGCTAAATGAACCATGGTTACAACAAGTCCATATCAATGGCTCATCCAAGGTTAATTCTTGTCATGGGATACTGTTTCTCATCAAAATAAATGGCTATGGTTAGATGTACCACCGATTATCACTAGAAAAATATGCTCAACGCATCTGGGACTAGCACTGAATGGAAGAAAAATATAGTATGTTACATCATCATAGATCCAACTACAATGTATGCGATGACAGGATCATCAGGGTTATTTCCCACCAAGGGAACACTCATAATCCACATGGCTATTTTCCACCTAGTTTGTCACATCATGGTCTGCCTCCACCTCTAGCCATAATGGCCCCAGAACATTCCAAATCCCCTATTTGGACAAATGAATTACAAATATTATAGTCCTACTTTTTCTATTACAAATACACCATCACCTACACCAACTTAGCTCCCCATGGGGCTATTGATCCCTACATACACATCTTATAGAGATCCTAGCCAATATTTACTTGCCTCCATAAAAAAATTGTATTTCCCATTTTCTAATGCCTCATGTCGGGGTTAATTTTGTTCAAGCATCTCCCACACAATAGACTCAACAGTTTGAGAATTTGAATGCGACCAGCCCCCCTCATCCACAAAATCATGGAAAGAAGAAAGGGAAAAGAAACATCAAAACAATGGACAAGGGTAGTATGTCGATCCCCCTACATAACAAAATTGAAAGGATTCTAAGTTGATTCTTAGAGGTGATCTTAACCTCACACTTTCTACAAGGGAAGTCTATGGTTCTAACCCTAGTTTGAACCCTTTGTCGGGATTCTTTAATCAAATTTTCCAGGAAGCAAACCTCATTGATGTATTTCCTCTTCATTTGTTTCCTACTTGGAGGAATGGGAGATATGGTTCAACTAGTGTGGCTAAGAGGTTAGATTGATTTCGGGTGGTATAATATTTAATGGACAAAGTGGATAGCTTCAATTCTCAGTTTGTAAATGTTGGTATTTCAGATCATTTACCAATTTGTCTCCGATTGAAGGAGGGTGCACACAGACTTGATTATTCCTTCAAATTCAATCACTCTTGGATAGAGGATGAAGTATTTACATCACTAATAAAAAATAAGTGGCTTTCTATGTTTTAGCTCCCCCAATATTCTTCGATGCAACTTATGTCTTTTAAGTTGAGAGAAATTGAGGACGAAGTTTCTCTATGGGAGAGGAATAAAAAACTTGAATTAAAGCAGGAGCTAGTCAATATTGAAGAGGACATTCTTATCAGATTTAAAAACAACAATTCATGGATTTTCTCACAATTGGATAAAAATCATCTTTCTCTCTTTCATGGGAGGAAAACAAGGATTCTAGGGGTTGAGGAGGAATTGTGAGATTGAAAAGTAGAGTTATATGGATTTCTTAACGGGATCACAATACCAATTATTTCCACAAGTATGTTGAGCATCAAAGAAATATTAGTTTTCTTTGGGATATTGTGGACCATAATGGAAACAACGTCTCTTCTCAACTTGGTCTAGAAGAAGATGATTCTTCTCATTTTAGTTATTTGTTTAAGGACACTGGATTGAATAATATTGGATCTCAAATGCAAGTTATTCAATTTTTTCCTAGTTTTTTTTTTAAAGGAGGTCAAAACGTTGGAGCCCCATCTCTTGAAGGAAATTGAGGATATTATCAAGAATTTTACAAAATATAAAAGCTTAGGGCCAGGTGGTTAGATATTAGAGTTATTTTTGGAGTTTTTTTATATTCTTGGTAATGACTTGGTGAAGGTGGTGCCAAGAGTCCAGGACATATGGGTTTGTTACAGGTGCTTTAAATGCCACATTTATTATTCTTATTCCCAAGAAGTCTCACTATGTCTTTTTTAATGATTACAAACATATTTCTCTTTGTAACATGATCTATAAGATCATTGCAAAGGTTATCACAAACAAACTCAATTCAATATTGGCTAAAGGAATGTCCAAAGAAAAGTTTGGCTTCTTGAATAACATGCAGATTTTTTATGCAATTGGTGTGGCTCAGGAGAGTCTCCATTCTATTAAAGTCAAGAAGCTTCAAGCTATGATTATGAATATGGATTTGGTTAAGGTTTGTGACAAAGTAAATTGGATTTTTACGTGGTTAATACTTTTACAACATTCTATTAAAGTCAAGAAGTTTCAAGCTATGATTATGAATATGGATTTGGTTAAGGTTTGTGACAAAGTAAATTGGATTTTTCTGGGGTTAATACTTTTACAACTTGGTTTAAGTCTTGAAGCTATTGAATGGATCCTCAAGAAATCCATGTCGCAGCTTGAGTAACTCTTTCACCCCAAGGTGATAATATCAAAATAGGACAAAACATCTAGAGATTCCTTTTCCAACAAAGTATTTATATCGGCGATCACATTGAATGCCTTGAGTCCCAAATTTTGTGGATATTTCTTCTCTGGATTGTTTCCATTATGGCCATCCAAAAGAATGGATGCATCACAACCCCGGGGATGGGTACAAGCGAGTGGAGTGATTGAGATCCACAACAGTGACTCACAAAACCATGTTTAGAAAACCATGGACTGGATTAAAAATTAAGTAGTGGATTGGATTAAACCACTGGAGGCAATTAAAAATCCGTGGGAAGTTTGTCGACTGAATTTACCCTAATTTTTTAATAATCATTAGTGGTTCTTAACTTTATACATGTAGGAAATTTAATTCAATAAATATCAATATTTCATTTACAAAGATGACGAAGAATATTTGGGCATCCTTAAAATACTCAGTCGCTAGCTGAGATGAATCAGCTACATCATCTGTCCTAAGCATGGTCCTGGTAGGGCAACCTACCAAAGGCTCTGGCTCTGGCTGAGCACCAGGGTCTCTCCTAGCCCCAGGACGCACATGACTGCGTCCCCCACCAGCACCATAGAAGCTCGATGGTGTGCCAGTGTAATTTGGGTGCATATCAAGGACAAAATCTACATAGATACGTTTTGCAAAGTATAGTGGGACCTAGTCATGGTGGGGAAACATGCCCCATGCTCCAATGAACCTGTCAAATACATAAGGCACTGCAGCCTCTAGTTTAAACTCCTTGAGTCTAAGCGGTTGACCAGAGGTGAGGTCAGGGGGGATATCAAATAATGCTCCCTTCACATCATGGCCAACTGTTGCATCTCAGGACCCTTCATGACGACCCTTCTTCTCTGACATGCAAAGGACCAAAGAGAACTCAATGGTTTGATGGACCTGCAGACCTTCAGTAGATTGTCTACAACCTCTAATATCATGTGCATCGAACGTGATGCGGGAGAGTTCTGAGGAATGGAGAGGACATTTTTACGCAAACACTCACGCTGACTAGTAATGTCTTGCAGCGTGAAACGTGTGATATCATCCTCCCATGGTGCTTTCTCGGGAGGTTCTATGCCCTGTTGTGCAGCACCTAAAAATTAGATGAAAACACAAATGTCAGTCAAAATACATACATGAACTGTAGGTGAATTTGAAATCAATATAAATTAAAGGTATCGATAACTGAAAGAAATATATATGTGCATTTAATGTACCTGTCTCGTGGGGAACCTCTCCACTGACACCAACAATATCCTAATCCTCGTCACTCACATGCACAGAGTGGCTGCCGCTCATCTACCCAGCAAGAGTGTGTGTCAACATAGAACGCCTAGGCGAACCTATGAAAATAGAGACATACAAGTTGGTGATTAAATATACACATGTGAAACAATTTAATTTTATGTAACTAACAACAAAGAGTACATCATGCACAATTGTATACTTACGAGTCCTCTGCCGACCTCCGGGGCGAGGAATGGCCGCAGATCCGCTAGTGCTCTGCCTTCGACGAACCAAAGAACCCCGCTGTAGAGATGATTCCAATTTTAAACATATTTTAAATGCTACCGGCAACATTTCTACTTGCTGACACACATTGCAAACATACTAGGAAAAAAAAAAACCTAAAAACATCTATAACAATGATTTTTTTCAATTTTAACCTAACATTTTAAAACTTAAAAAAAAACTAAAATTCCATTTCAATTTCAAAAAACAAGGATTGGGGGTTACTTCTCTGCGCCGACATCGTGGTGAAAGGGGGCGAGGCTTATGTGGTAGCTCAGTCGAGGTCTTCGGGGGCGCAGCTGCACGGTCGAGGTGTTCGGGGACGCGGATGCTCGGTCGAGGGATGTTTGTGTAGATGAGGAATGTCCGCGGGTGCACGCAATCCTTTTTATATTTTTTAAAAACAAGAACCTTGATCGAGGTATTAAGCTCGATCGAGCTCTCGGTAAACCCTTGATCGAGGTATTGATACCTCGATCGAGCATTTACCGAGAGCTCGATCGAGAGTTTAACAAAACCTCGATCAATGTATGAAAACCTCGATCGAGGATGCGCGTTTTACATTTTGCCAAAAATCCCTTGCCCAAAATTGTTACCCACCTCTATGGATGCACCCCATAGTGGACTAAAATATTTGTTCGAGAAGAAAACCTTGAAAGTAAGACAATCCACATGGTTAGAGTTTCTATGTGAGTTTTATTTTATAATCAAACATATTAAGGGGAAAGATAATATGGTTGTTGATGAACTCAAGAAAACGATGCATGCCATTAATGCTATAGTTGTTAGCATGTGCAAATTAAATCTAAAAGTTTGAATTCTTGAGGTTGTTGTCTCAAATGAACCTTACCACTGGGTAAGGATGGTTTGCAATCAGAAAGGTACACCATAAGTATAAATAGTATAAATGCAAGAATATGGAAATCTTCTATATTGCAACAGAGCATATGGTCCTAATTCTATTGAATTAAGGAAGTTGATAATGGATGAGATGCATAAAGTATCTTATGCAAGACACCTAGGATATCATAAGACCATTGCAAAAATAAGAAGTTGGTACATTTGGTTGGGTATGAAAAGGATGTTGTTGATTACATAGCAAAGTGCATGGAATGTCAAAAGGTAAAAGATGAGCATGGACATCCAGCAAGATTGTTATACCCATTCCCAATTCCAAAGTGGAAGTGGCACGTGATAGCTATAGGTTTTATCACAAATATAAATGCCCAAAATAGCAAGGCAACATGATTCCATCATGCTAGTGGTGGATAAGCTAACAAAAGAAACTCATTATACTCATGTTAAGTCAACTTATAATGTTGCTAATATAGAAGCAATTTACATGAAAGAGATCGTCAAAATACATGGGATACCTAAAGAAATTGTATTTGATAGATATCCAAAGTTTACCTTAAACTTAAACTTTTAGAAAGAATTGTTCAAATGTTTTGGTACAAATATAAATTTAGGTAATTAACATATCACCCTGAGACTAATGGGCAGACCAAAAAGGTAAACTAGGCCATTGAAGATATGTTGAGGATGTATGTGATGGATCAATCATCTAAGTGGGAAAATTATTTACATTTGGTGGTTTTTTTCCATAACAATGGATATCATGCTTCCTTGAATATGAGTATATTATCACCTAATTTTGCACACATGCAAGATTTCAACAATTATTACAGAAAGACATCATCAACAAATAGCATGCAGTGCATTAGCACCATCCTCATCAAATTAAACATGAGAATCAAACCTTAGATTTTAAAAACCTTTACTTAGTACAAATTTTATAAAAGAAACCTTCATGGATTTGCACAAGAATTCAAATTCACACAACCATACCAGAAAGTGGGCCATTAACTTTCCACGGTGCATTAAAGGTTCACAAATACTTTTTTGGGTCTAAAAATTAAAATTGGTCTCCTTCATATACTCAGGGAATTCAATATCCCCATACATGTACCTTGAAGACAACTTCACGAGGTGGATCATTCACATGCAGAACTAGATGTCTAAAGTCCTCCATTTTACCTATAAAATAAATCCATGAACATGTTGTTGATAAGTGAAATTTAGAGGAAGGTTATGCTGCAAGAATTAGTTTGAGAGATCATCTTTCACACTCATTATAACCATCATTTGGCATCACAAAGATCCCTCGACTTCTTCCTCAAGAAAAAAGTGTTTCTCCTCCTCATTCCAATTTAGTTAGTAAGAAATTTGAGAGAGTTCAAAAGGACCCATCCCAAAGGGTAGTGTTGGCTACCGTTGGAGCTACATTATTTTAGGTTACACCATTTGTATACAATATTTCCATTGGACAATACTATATGGTTCAAGCTAACTCATTCTCTTTGTTTTATGACATTTTATCACTTGATAATCTATTTATTTCACTCATATTTGTTGAGTTGGTTTTAGGTTGTTAGTATTTAGTCTTACTAGTCATCACTCACATTGTTTCCTTGGTTGTAATCTACAAGGAAAGGAGGAATTTCTCACCCTTGTGACATTTTTCCCAAAACAGTATTGTTGACGCCACTTTTTATTCTACTTAGTTTTCTTATGTATATGTTGTCTATTTGTTGTTAATTGGTTTGGGAACTTTTGCAGGGTCATATTACTCTTAATTTTCATACCTGTTAGGGTGATTCCATGAAGGTGGGCAACACTTTTTTGCCAAATTTGGCGATAAAAACCTGATTTTTTACTCGTGTACTAGATAGAAGCCCTCGAAACGCATATATGCCATGCGAATTTCGACTTGTAGTAAAAAAAAATTGTGGAATATTATGTTAGCTTCCCAATGATATTTTAAAAAAATATTATGATGTCATTTAATGTGTGAAATTTCACATTTAATGAACCGTGTGACCTTAAAAATTTGAAGAAGTTAATAAGTGCCTTATGTCCCACCCCAATAATTCAATCTTACACCAGCGTAGATCCAAATCCTAGGCTCTATCAAGCGTCGAGAGGGATCAAATCTCCCGAGGTGCAAACCTCTTCTCAGGTATTACACTCAAGGAAGTTAAAGTAACATTAACTTTACTTTTAATGTGGAGTTAAAGCTCAAATCTTCATAAATTTAACCCCTACGAAATTGCCTGGTGGAAAATTAACACTATAGCTCAATGGTAATTGTAGACCCACTCAAATTACAACGGTGAAAAATTAAAGTAACATTAACTTTACTTTTAATCAATAAAAGCACACAAATGTATATAATATCCCACTTGTAACAGTGAAATGTAGACGTTTCATAAAAGATGGGATTTTTCTTATTGAGAATAAATTTATATTAAGATTTTTCCTTTAAGATTTTATTTTTATTTTTTTGAAATTGTTAATTATGAATTTTGAATGAGATAATGCATTTGTCTCACTATGCCCGAGAGAAGAAAAAGCACAAATGATTGTTCGCCTCAAAATTCTATGATATAAATGTCCATATATATACATATACACATAAGAGTTTGTTTTGACAGAACTAGTAATTTCAACCTATATGTGAAAACCTTGTATAGTTTATGTTATTTTGACTACGCTACTATATTTACATGGTTAAGATGATAGTACTTTAAAAAATTTAAGAATTTTTTTACATAATTATTAAAAAATTATATCAAAAATTATGAAATGTAGACGTTTCATAAAAAATGAGATTTTTCTTATTGAGAATAAATTTATATTAGATTGTCAAATAGCCTTCCATTGTATTTGATCTTTGTCGTATAAAACTTAAACAATGATACGACAAACTTAAAAAATGAATATCAGGATTCAGCATCACAATCCTGCATACTAGAGCTTGCGTTTGGAGTTCCTCTGTGGAGTGGATCGGACTGGACCAATTCGAGGTCATTGCTTGGGATTTGAGGAAATTCTGGTATGCGATTTTGTCAGCTGAGGATGTCCAAAAACAAAACTTGATATATTTTAGTTTGCCGTAGGTGGGAAAATTTCTTCACTGTAGAGATTGATAAATTTCTTCAAATAAAACAGCGCTGGACTAAAAACTGAAATCTATAAAAAAGGATTAAACAACGTTGGACTGAAATCTATATGGGTTGTGACAGAACTTCCATATTTTACCTTAAATAAATAAAAAATGTTAGAAAATGAAGTACGGTATGTAGGTAATCAATGCAGCTTCTTACAGGTTTCATTCTTTTAAGCGATTTCAATTTTCTAAATTTTTTCGTTTCCTATGTCAAATCCGGTTGTTAAGATCGGGCGGGTAGCCTGATGTCTTTCTGAATCAATATGAGGCTTTCCCAACCTCCATTTGTGTGGATTTTCACACGTTTCCTGTAAAATCTGCTTTCATGATTGTATCAGTTGTGGAATTTCCTGTGTTTTCTATTAGATTTTGTTTGCTGATTGTAGCATTTCATTATATAGTGATTTGCCTGGTTTAATATTTCTATGATGTTTGGATCCTCCGCGAAGGAGCTTTTTTATGTTTTTGTGTCTAACTTAATTTATATATTGTTGTAAAGGGTTTATTTTGGGCAATAAATAAAAAAATTATTTATTACTTTTTACTTGGACTACAAACCCAATAAATTGATTACTTTTTATAGCCGACATAACTTACAACATCTCCCTGATAACGTTACATAACATTACAAGATCTCCCCCATACTGGGCTGTAGAGCGCCTCTCGACGCAATTAATAATTATATATATATATATATATGAGCATGATCTACACAAAATGCACTATGGTCTGCATATTTTTGTGTTAATTTATTTCACAATATACAATTATTTATTATTTTTCGAAAATGACCACATTTGATTTCAGCATCATTTTATAGACGTGTGTCCAGCCCAGCTTTTTTTCACTATTTTCAAAAATTGGAAAACCAAAGATACCCTTTTGAAGAGGACGCGCCAATGTGTGAGTTGTACAATTTCAAAAAAAAATTGGATGTGTATTTTTTACCCTGTGGATTTTTCTTTGAGCTACTTCGAAGTTGTTGTCAGGTTTTCTAATCGTAAGTTTTAGAACGAATTTAAAAAAAACCATATGAATGCCAAAACACATGCATGATACCTCAATGGATAGAGGATTCAATGATGGATCTATCGGTACAAAATCCGCTCAGTTATGTGCCATGAATGGCAGGATTTACACCCCTGAAAGACACAAAGAAACATTGATTTTCTTGTAAGAGGGATAATTCTCTGTTTTTCAGGCCCTCGATCGAGGTATGTAGCTCGATCGAGGTATTCAAATCCCTCAATCAAGGTTTTAACAGCAACTCGATCAAGGGTTTATTAAACCCTCGATCGAGAGTCTAAAAAAACCTCGATTGAGGTAGTTCTAAGACCCTTAATCGAGGTCTTGTTTTTGTTAAAATCCTAAAAAAAAAAGCATGGGAATGAACTTAGGCATTAATGGCATTAATGTCATTCCAACTACCTTCCCAACCACATTTTCCACCCGAATTCCTAGAGGAATTCTATATAAACATAAAACATAAAACATAAACATGTTACTAATTTTATCCTTCGCAATTGACTAACCTATTTGAAACAATGTTTGTGTTCTAATGCAAATTTAACATTGTGTATTGTGTTTACATATTGTTGGAGGTGTGAATTTGGATTGTTGATCAATCACAATGGGAAGCAAGAAACGTCGAAGTAAAATATCTACTCGGAATCAAAGCAATATTGAAGAAATAAGAGAAAAAGATAAATAAATAAAAGAGGAAAAAAAGAGCAATCTTGAGAGGACAAGTCAAATAAACTTATGATGGGAGAATCAAATGCCATTCCTAACAATATTGGTATGATTTAAAAGTTATGCAATTTCATATGCATATATATAATTTCATTTTCATAGTGATCTAGTTCATATAATTTCATATTGCATATTCATATATTCAATTTCATAGTGTTTTAGTTCATAACTTTTATATATATACATGTTAAATTGTTTAGAATTTAATTATAATTTTGTAATTAATTCATAAACTTATATACATTGTATGTGCATGTATTAATATATTGTACGTGTATGTATTCATAATTGTATGTACATTGTATAATTTCATATTCACATATTCATATAATTTCATATTGCATATTCATATATTCAATTTCATAGTGTTCTACTTCATAATATATATATATGTGTGTGTGTATGTGTGTGTGTTAAATTGTTTAGAATTTAATTATAAATTTGTAATTAATTCATAAACGTATATACATTGTACATGTGCATGTATATATACAACCTTCTAAAACCATTTATGTACATTTAAAAGAATGGTTTGTGTTGTGAAAGAATTAAAAAAAATGTTTAACCACTACACTAAACTACATATATACAAAGTAAGTGTATTATACTATAAGTAACTAGTTGTCCAATAAAATTAGAGAATGGTTGATGAATATATATAATTATAGTGCATAATATTGTAACATAATATCTAGTTCTAAGAGGACCAATTTTCTTTTTGGAAGTTGATCGCGCCAGGCTAGGCGCACGCGAGTTAGAGGCGTTCTAGGGTTTTCAGGTTGCAGCAATGGCCGCCCCAGGGGGCGGGGACCCCCCTCCCCCCCATCAGCAGAGTTGGATGCTTTCAGGAGGCTGGTAGCCAGCGGAGGCAAGAGGAAAGCACCCTTCTCGCTGCCAAAATTCATCAAAAAGCTTGAGGAAATCCCTGAAATCGCTTTGCCAGAGACGACATCGGTTAAGATTGCCCTTGCTCTGTCAGAGAGAGGATTAGTAGGTCAGTTCATGGGGCTCTGGCCCTCGGCAAAAACCATCGACGACTGGATCCAAAGGAACTGGAAGCCACGTCTCAAGTAAGGAGTCACCTGCTATCCTGTGAGCAGCGGCTACTTCCTCTTCGAATTTATTAACAAGGAGGATAAGGACCTCATCTTCAAAAACGGTCCATACTTTATGGGAACCCAGGGGCTGTATCTGAACTGATGGACGTCGGATTTTGATCCCACGGTAGATCTGCCCAAGGAGGTGCCGGTATGGGTCAGGCTCCCCAACCTGCCGATCCACTGCTGGAACTTCGAATCACTGCAAATGATAGGAAATGGAATAGGGAAGTTTGTTGACAAGGCGAACAATAAGTCCATTTACAACTGTGCAAGAATATGCGTTGAAGTGGATCTTGAGGCAGGGCTCCCGGAAGCTGTGAAGCTAACGGTGGGCACCTGGACTCATTACCAGAAAGTGGACTACGAACACCTCCCATTTAAATGCAGAGCCTGCCAAGAACATGGGCACTTTCAAAGAAACTGTCCGAAGACCCAAACCCCAGAGAAGGAAGAAGCTGAAGGTTGGAAAAAGGTCAAGAAAAGCAAAGCAGTCCCAAAACCAAAAGACCCCAGAGTTGTTCAAGCGAAGGATCAACCCTCGGTGAATCCAAGACATCTGAAGGAACCATTGAAAGAAGGCGCAGCAACATCAAAGGCACCGGCGAAAGAAACCACTGAGATAGATTCACAACCCACGTCTCCCTCAAAAGCTCCGGCAAAGGAAAATAGCGATCCAGCAAAAGAATCCCAGAAATCGGAGGATGAGCACATCTCCATAGGCTCAGATCCTGGGGCTGATTCAGATGAGGGGGCTACTGAGACCAGCAGCTCGGTTGGAACCCCTGAAAAGAATCCAAGAGGAAGGAAACCAGAATGGAAAAAAAGGGAGGAGAAATCATACAGGGACGTGACTGCAGGGGTCCAGCAAACCATTCCGGACATGATGGAAACCAAATCTTCAAAGAAAGGCAAGGCTTCGAAAGGAGCCACCCCCCCCCTCCGGATCTTAATGCAGTTCGTCTCCTGGAATTGCAGAGGTATGGGAAGCAAGGCCAAAGAAGAAGCAATGAAATACTTAGTACGAATGAACTCCCCGGAGATACTTCTGATCCAGGAGACGAAGATGGAGGAGCCTGAGACCATCCAGGCCAGTAAAAAGTTTTGGAAAAAAGGAGATGGTAGAGCAGTCAGTGCTAGGGGAGCCTCAGGAGGTCTAGCCACCTTCTGGAACTCCACAAATCTTGACCTGCTAGAGGACCATAGCACTACCCACTGGCTCTTCACGAAGCTGCAGCATCAAGACACAGGGCATCAGATTAGCCTCTTCAACATCTACGCCCCTGTTCTTCTATCGAAAAAAAGAGAGTGTTGGGACTCGCTGAATTCCTTACTGTCCACTAACCGGCACGACAATATCGTTCTTGCTGGAGATATGAATGTAACTCTCGCCCTTTCGGAAAAAAAAGGAGGCTCTCCGGTAAGAGACCCGGCTCGGGAGTGGGTTGAAGAAATCATTATGGAATGGGATCTAGAGGATATAAAACCCAGCAAGGGAAAGTTCACCTAGACTAATAAAAGAGTGGGACCAGGGCACATTGCTGCCCGGCTAGATCGTTTCCTTGTCCATTCTTCCTTCCTTACTCTTGGCCTCTTCGCAACTTCTGAAATTCTCCAGGCCTGCACCTCATACCACAAGCCAATATCCCTTTCCTTGTCTCTGGGAGAAAAACTGGGCCCTATCCCATTTAAATTCAGCCCCCTTTGGGTCTCTATGGATGGATTCTACGATCTGGTCTCGGAAACCTGGAAAAAATCAGTTTCTGGGTCACCCTTCTTCATTTGGGAAGAAAAGTTGAGAAGGATCAAAGTAGTCCTTAAAAGCTGGGCTAAGCTCCAGCCCTCCCCCATCGATGAAAGGAAAGAAGCTTAAAGGGATCTAGGAAACCACCAGCTGCTAATGGAGAGCGCCACAATCACCCTTGAGTTGCTTGCTGCTGAGCTCGATTTGCAAAAAGCCCTCCATAAAGCGCTGAGAAGAGAGGAGCATTATTGGCAAGTAAAGGCGCGTTGTCTGTGGCTCAAAGAGGGCGATAAAAACACTTCTTACTTCCACAAGCATGCAGAAGCCCAGAAGAACTATAATAGCATCAGAGAAATTCAATTTCAAGGCCAAACCTTTAATAAAATAGAAGAGATCAAGCACGCTGCCCATGCTTTCTACAGCGATCTGTTTACAGAAGAATTGGACTCGTCTCCTAGGCTGGATCGCTACCCTCTTAATGTCCTCCCCTCGCTAATCAATGAGGAAGATAATAGAAATATGATCTGTCCCATAACAACTGAGGAAATAAGAAAATCCCTCCAAGGAATGAACCCTGACAAAGCTCCAGGGCCAGACGGGTTCACGGTAAGATTCTACATTGCATGCTGGGACATCATTCAGAAGGATCTGGTCAAGATGGTGAGGAAATCTCAGAACTGCAGCAAAATAGGAGGAAGCACTAACTCTTCCTTCCTGGCATTAATTATCAAGGAGAAAGGTGCCCAAAGCTTCTCTAGATTCCGTCCCATTTCCCTCTGCAACATGGGGTACAAAATCATCACTAAAGTCATTGCAAACAGAATAAAACATGTTCTTCCCAGGATCATTCCGAAAAACCAGGGGGGATTCATCAAGGACAGACAAATTCAGGACAACATCATTCTGGTCTAAGAGGCCATTCACTCAAGCTGCCAACAGAAGGAGAAAGGTATGATAGTTAAACTGGACCTCGCTAATGCCTTTGATAAAGTTCGGTTAAATTTTCTCTTTGTTGTAATGTTCAAGCTAGGCTTCCATCCCCATTTGATCAGCTGGATCAAAGCCTGTATCTCGGGACCTTGGATCACCCCCTTGGTAAATGGGAGACCAACAAACTTCTTCCATGCCTCTAGGGGACTGAGGCAGGGCTGTCCCTTGTCCCCCTTGCTCTATGTCATTCAAGCGTCGGTCCTTAGTTTCCAGCTGGACAAGTGTCTTCAGCAACGTTCTCTAATGGGGCTCACAATCACCCCTAGAGTGAAGAAAATCAACCACGCTTAATTTGCTGATGATACCCTTCTATTGGGCTAGGCTAATCTAGCCACGGCAAGATCCTTCAAGAAAGAGCTGGACGCTTACACTGACATCTCGGGCAGTGAAATCAGCTTGAGGAAAAGCAAAATATATGGCTGGAACTGCCCCCCCATTGTAATGACAGATATCTCAAGAATGTTGGAAATGGAAGGAACCTCCACGTGGGACTCCATAAAATATCTTGGAATTCCGCTTGTCAAAGCTACATCCAGAAGGAGCCTTTGGATGCCTTTGGTGGACAAAATCAAGGCCAAAATTATGGCTTGGGGGGCTTCCTGGTTAAACAAAGCTGGTAAAACTATCCTCATCAAATCAGTCCTATCCTCCCTTCCTCTCTATCAGGCTTCGATCTTGTTAGCCCCAAAAGGAATTGTGAAAGATATAGACAATCTATTGAGAAAAATCCTTTGGGAAGGGGGAAGGAATACAGGAAGGAAAATGCATCTTGTCAGCTGGGATAAGGTCAAAGCCCATAAATGGGAAGGAGGGATGCAAATCAGAGATGTGGCCACTCAGAACTTGGCTATGGGTGGTAAGATCCTGTGGAAAATGATAAGAGGAAAAACTACTTGGAGCTCCAAAGCGCTAAGGACAAAGTACTTCGGAGGGCACAAAGAGAGGTGCCTAGACAGCCCTCCTAAGACTAGGAAAGGCTCTCCTATCCTTGCTCTCTATCTCAAATCTCTTGATATGATTACCTCAAATCTCACTTGGATTCTGGGAAATGGCTCCAAAATTAAGTTCTGGGATGACTCCATTCTAGGGCAGTCCCCCTTAAAAGATTTGGCAGGACTGGAGAATATCAGAAATTAGCTTCATTTGAACAGCAAATTCACTCTTTGGGACTTATCCAACTGGAGCCCGGATGACTCGTGGAACAACTGGGACCTGGGGGTTGTCCCTCAAGCTCTCAAGGCTGAAGCTTGCTCCCTCTTAGAGGCTCTTCAAGGTCTCTCCCCCACTTCTGCAAAACTGAAGGACAAAAGAGGCTGGGGCTCCTCCTCAGGCCTTTACAATGCAGCTGTTGGTTATGCAGCTTTAAAATCCATTCCTTGGGCAGCTCCAGATCCCTCTAGGTGGAAAAACCTCTGGCTTCTTCCCTGTCTTCCCAAAATAGATCACTTCTGCTGGTCCCTTCTTCATGACATCATTTTAACTTGGGACAACCTTTTGAAAAGAGGATGGGAGGGGCCCTCAAGATGCCCTCTCTGTGCCTGCCACGAGGAAAGCTCGACCCATCTTTTTCTTCAGTGCTCCTTTGCTCTAGAAATATGGAATATCCTTCTAGCACAGCTGAATCTATCCCCCCCTCCTTCCATCTCCTCCTTGTTCGCCTCCTGGCCTGTTTATGCTCCCTTCTCCCTCTCCAGACTGAACTTGCTAAAGCATTGCTAGATGTGGGTCCCTAAAATATACTGCTGGAAAGTGTGGCTTGAAAGAAATAATAGACTATTCAGGGACAAGGCAGCTTCGCCAGCTCAAGTTGCAACCAAAGTAAAGGCGTTAATTGGAGAGCTGGTAGCATCAAATTCTAAAATTACCAATGAAGATAGCCCTGACAAAGAGGAGTACAGCTGGTTTCATGGGCTAGACCCAACCCTGCTCACCAGAACCAATAACTCTGTTAAGCATTTCTTTCCATGGGAAATTAGGCTAGAAGAGCAACAATTTATAAAATGGAGATCCTCTTTGAACAAGCATATTCTGCATGTGGATGGGGCCTCGAAAGGAAACCCCGGACCTGCGGGAAGTGGAGGAGTTATTCTAGACAAGTCAGAGAATATTATCCTCAATTTCGCCTGGGGGTTGGGTCAAAATTCCAATAACATTGCAGAAATCCTTGCCATTTGGCAAGGACTGATGCAAGCCAGAAGTCTGTCCATAAATAAATTGGCTATCATTGGTGACTCCCGAATCATTATGCAGGCTCTCAATCTGAAGAAAGACCTCAATTGCATGGGACTGGCCCACTATCACCGGAAATTCATATCTCAGTTGAAAACCTTCGAAGAAGTTAAGTGCTACCACGTCCTTCATAATCTCAATCAAATAGCAGATAATGAAGCCAATATTGGAGCCTCGTTACGCAAGGGAGTTATTAGAGTAAATGGAAATGAAGATCACATGCCCATCCCCTAGTGTCAGGGAAGATCTGTTATTTGACACTGCCCATGAAAGAAATAAGTGAATATAGAATTCAGTCTATGAAGATTCCCATTTGGACCCACGTGAAGACTAAGGCTCATGAGGAGCAACTCAATTAGAGGTAAGACAAACGCTAATCACATGATCTCTAGGTACTGGGCCTGTATTCAAAGAAATCTCTCCAATTGCTGTCCTTCAAAGATTCGCAGCCAGCTAGGAGGATCGAGTGCAATCGAGTAGACTCTTGCCAAGTCTCATCATAATTTAAGATCCGAGCCTATTTCAGGAAGATCATTCCAGTTTTTATTCATATTCAACTCTGCCAATCGCTAAAGGATTAGCTGGGTAATTTTCAGTATTTGTGCAAGGGAATTTGAGGTAGCAGAGAGAGCATGCAGCTAGTTCGTCCTCAACTATTGAGGCTCGCCTTTCTCAGCTTCAGGCTGATCTGAATGAAGTAAAGAAAACAGTTCATAAATTGGAGTCAAAGCAGTTAAGAAGCAGAAGACTGGAACTACACGCTGGGAGTGTATGAACCAGGAGCTGAAAGAGTTAAGGGAAGAAATCTTCGATGATAATATGACCAGCATGAAGGATCTGGCGATCTTTTCAGTGGGAATTGGGCACATGCTGGATGAGCTGGAAAAGAAGGTGGATGAAATGCTCAAGGAGCATGGAAAGACCCCTTTCTCTTTGCTTGGTCTTTCTATGCAACTCTAGTTGCACTGCTATGTTAATGCTTTTATGAAGTTCAAATGTCTGTTCAGAAAAATTCCAGACTTCTTGTAAAAGGGTCAGTGAGTATAGCCACGCCCGTTTAACTGGATCCTAGGCATATGTCAAAATAGAAGTGTAATGCTACTGGCAGCTGATTAGCCAGAAGATCAATATAAAAGGCCTATAACCGTTTTAGTAAAAAAAAACAAAACATAATATCTAGTTCTAAATGAATGAATGTCTTGGTGATCATGGGTTGGTATGAATGTGAAAGGTGGTGATTTAATCTCTCATATTATGGTTCGGCTAGCTTACATGGAGTGCAGTTGACATAAGGTGAAGATCACATAGCTTCACTTCAATGATAACAATCTCAGGTAGTGGCACTCGAATGAATTGTACTATTGTTTGATGGTGACAAAGATGACGAAGTTGTGGATAATAATGACTAAGTTTTTTCTTCTTATGAGTATTATTTTACAAATATATATTAGCATAGCTTTAAGTAAAGTGGCTAATGAATGTTGATAGATACAACTAATCATTTAGTTTTGTGAAGATAGCTAACCCTTAAACAAAGGCTAAAATATATAATGTTATATTCCTTATTCATACGAGATTGT
Source organism: Pseudotsuga menziesii (assembly GCA_001517045.1). Taxonomy (NCBI): domain Eukaryota; kingdom Viridiplantae; phylum Streptophyta; class Pinopsida; order Pinales; family Pinaceae; genus Pseudotsuga; species Pseudotsuga menziesii. The sequence continues at coordinate 161,641 of LPNX010311696.1, read as the reverse complement.
TAGAGTTAATAAAAGCACAAAACAAATACTATTAATAAATAAATTTATAAATATATATAAAAAAACAAAAAAAAATTGTTACATGTTTCTTTTAACTTAAGCTTATTTATATCTTAATCAAGATACATTTAAACATAATAAGATAAAAAAATTATGAAATAAATCCTTACTATACACTTTTATAGAAAATTATTATGCCATTACCTTTTATATTACATCGTTCAGTTACACAACACATCACCCTCACATTCAATCAAAAGACACTGAAAAGCAGTGTCTTTTGATTGAATGGAAGGAAAGACAGAGGAGATCTACACCCACGCAGAGGCTCTCTTGTGTAGCTATAGCTACACTTCCTAAATCTAGAGTTGCTTAACGTTCCAACCCAGTTTAGGCAATGCACTTCTTAGTTCGAAAAAGTGGAACTGCTTGACGTTGTACATTAGATCCCATTAATTAATGTTAGAAATATTAATCTAATCTTGTTCAAAAATGCCTATAGGAATAATAATAATCCCTAAAGTTTGTTTGTTTTTTATAATCAGTAAAGTTCATAATATATCTCATTTTTAAGTTTATATATATACCATTAATTAATGTTAGAAATATTAATCTAATCTTGTTCAAAAATGCCTATAGGAACAATAATAATCCCCAAAGTTTGTTTGTTTTTTATAATCAATAAAGTTCATAATATATCTCATTTTTAAGTTTATATATATATATATATATACATATATTATAACCCGTGAAGTTTATGAATAAATATTATTTTGAAGTTTAATAAATATATATTATAATCCATGGAACAAAACATATGAAACTCGTGACATTTTCGAAGCTCTCCGTCGAATGTCTGTCAGCTATTTGCCTCAGCATGGAGTTGCAAGAAGCCTCCGGAGACCGGACCTGCATTGAACTTGGAAGTCAGTCCGTCCTTTGAGCATCCACAAAGACAATTAGCTGTTTGACTGTTCACATGGGCTTTTAAAAGTGCATTTAATGTTGATGAAGTGATTTCAACCATTGTGAAGAAATTTCAACCATTAGATCAGATATCGACAGATACCGTTAGGCGAGATGTCGACAGTCGATATATGTCGAGATTTTTAAAGTAATATTAAATGAAGTGAGTTAAATTTTAGATTATTTATGTTTTTGTGGTTGAGATTTTGGTGATGAATTTTTTATTTTTTTTAAATTAAGATTTTGGTTGTTAAAAGTGTAATTTTGATTGAGAAAATGAATTCAGTATTTTTATAAACACCAGAATTATGGAATTTTAACAAACTCAAATTATAATTTCAACTAATTTTATCAAATTTTAATAAAAATTTTGAAAAAAAAATGTAAATACTCTAAAGGTTAACTCACTCAGTATTAAATGCGCTACTACAAAAATCATATTAAAGAATTAAATGTAGTGCTGAAGAACCATATTGAGCAGTTAGAAAGAACATTGACTGAAGAACCATATTGAGGAGTTAGAAAGAACATTGACTACTGTACAGGTTAGGATGCAGCAAAAATTGATATTTTTGGCTATGAGAGTTGGGCAGCTGAAAAAATAGATATGTTAAATGGGATGGAGGTGAAAAATATATTTTTGTCCATGTAATTAAATATATGACATTTAAAAAATATTAATAATAATAAAATATTTCAATAAAAATAAATTTCAATACTCAATTTTGTAAAATACTCTAATATTAACATTTTACCTATCATTTTAGGTATGTATAATAATTGAAAGTTTAAAAAAACATTATAATTAAATAAAATATTATTGGGATGTGTTTTGTAAGAGATATAATTCCTTCTAAGTTTAAGTTTAACTTGGACTTGACATCTTATAACAAATAATCATTATTAACAAAACAAACAAAAAGTCGTTGTATAAATAAATTAAAGGTGGAGTGAATCATATTGAAATTAAATAATATATAATTAAATGTAGCGGTGGATAAGCTAACAAAAGAATCATATCACAAAGTTAAATCCCCAGCAAGACACCATGATTCCATCTTAGTAGTAATAAAAGAAACTCATTATATTCATACTAAGTCAACTTACAATGCTGCTAATATAGCACAAATTTACATGAAAGAGATCGTCACGATACATGTGATACCTAAAGAAATTGTATTTGATAGAGATCCAAAGTTTACCTCAAACTTTTAGAAATGATTGTTCAAATGCTTTGGTACAAGTATGAATTTAGGTAAGTAACATATCACTCATAAACTTATGTGCAGACCAAAAGGGTAAACAAGGTCATTGAAGATATGTTGAGGATTTATGTGATGAATCAACCATCTAAGTGGGAAAATTATTTACATTTGGTGGATTTTTCCCATAAAAATGGATATCATGCTTCCTTGAATATGAGTCTATTATCACCTAATTTTGCACACATGCGGCATTTCAACAATTATTACAGAAATGCATCATCAACAAATAGCATGCAATGCATTAGCACCATCCCCATCAAATTAAAAATGGGAATCAAACCTTAGATTTGAAAAACCTTTACTTAGTAAAAATTTTATAAAAGAAACCTTCATAGATTTGCACAAGACTCAAAATTCACACAACCATACCATAAAGTGGGCCATTAACTTTCCACGGTGCATTAAAGGCTCAGAACTACCTTTTTGGGTCCAAAAATTAAAATTGGTCTCCTTCACATGCTCGGGGCATTCAATGGCCCCATACATGTACCTTGAAGACAACTTCACGAGGTGGATCATTCACAAGGAGAACTAGATGTCTGAAGACCTCCATTTTACCTATAAAATAAATCCATGAACATGTAGTTGATAAGTGAAATTTAGAGAAAGGTTATGCTGCAAGAATTAGTTTGAGAGATCATCTTTCACACTCCTTCTAACCATCATTTGGAATCACAAAGATCCCTCGACTTCTTCCTCAAGAAAAAAGTGTTTCTCCTCATCACTCCAATTTAGTTAGTAAGAAATTTTAGAGAGTTCAAAAGGGCCCATCCTAAAGAGGAGTGTTGGCTACCATTGGAGCTACATTATTTTAGGTTACGCCATTTGTATACAAGATTTCCATTGGAAAATACTATATGGTTGAAGCTATCTCATTCTCTTTGTTTTATGACATTTTATCAATTAATAATCTATTTATTTCACTCTTATTTGTTGAGTTGGTTTTAGGTTGTTAGTATTTAGTCTTACTAATCATCACTCACAATGTTTCCTTGGTTGTAACCTACAAGGAAAGGAGGAATTTCTCACCCTTGTGACATTTTTCCCAAAACAATATTGGTGACTCCACTTATTATTCTACTTACTTCTCTTATATATCTTGTCTATTTCTTATTAACTGATTTGGGGACTTTTGCAGGATCGTACTCTTTCTTTTCATACCCTTAAGCAACCAAATTTGTAGAATCAAGTCCATTTCCCTTCATTTTTCTTCCAATGTGGTTCCCAACATTTGTTTCATGCTGATCTGCACAACTTTTCCTTTGACATCCATGCAACAATGAAACTTTCTCTTCATTAGCCCACATAGTTATATGAATAAACCTTTGTAACATGTAACCCGCGCAACTGCATGACTATTCATGGAAACCCATGCAGTTGTCTCGAATTTTTGTCTTTTTACCTTGAATTTGTCACAAAAAGAAGTCCATATAATTGTCCACTCATGTTAAGGAGATAACAAACCATCTACAAGTTGTTTCATAGTTAATAAAATATGAAATCACATACTCTAGAAATATGGGGAAAATCATTTTTGCAACTTTCATAGGCATAGGAATTGAGGTGCCCAATGAACCTCTTAGTTCTCATTAGAGTATATTAAATCATTCTTCTTTTCTTTTAAAAGTTTAAAGGAAATTATTAGTCTAGGTATTTAGGAAAAACATACAATAGTTTGACATTTTTACTTGTTCCTTATTTCTCTTCTAAAAAGAAATTTGGATTAATCCACATTTTCCACACATTTAATAAGGGATCTAAAGAATCCTTTATTTATTTTGATCCATGTGAATTAGAAAAATTGAAGGGTTTGAAATATTTCCCTTATTACATTTAGCTTTAAAGTTATTTTTTGCAATTCATTCACACTTAGAGATTAATTAGGAAAAGTAATGAATCACTCATGTTCATATCTCTCTACTTTATGGTATCATAAGTTAGTTGCAAGTTCACATTTTTCTTTTAAAACATATGTGTGGGTCTCTCACTATAAGCAAAAGGCTCCATTCACTTACAAGTGATCTTGATAAATAAATAAAAAAATAAAAGGGTTGAAATACCCCCCTTGTCACACCATTTAATCAAATTTGGGCTCATTAAAATCAACCTTAAATGTAATCTTAACTAAGGCTAAAATCCTCTATCAAGAACATAGAACAAATTTTAGTTACATTATGATTGATTGTGATAGGGATCCAAATAATGCCCACCGTTGTCCCTAGGTAAGTGGCATAAAGTTTTGTCTATAAGTTTTGGGTAATCCGGTTGAGGTGTGAACAAGGTTGCGACCGAGTGGACGGAAATGGTCAGTTCTCAAATTTTGGGCAAAGTTTGGGGAAACATTAAATGTATGTGGTGAGTTAGTTACAAAATTTCTCCACTTATGAGTGGTGGGTGCGGGATGTAAAATCAGTTGTTAGAGCCTATAAAACTGTAAAGGGTCGAGCTTAAGAGAGTTTGTTTTAGTTTTTAGTTTTGGGAAGTATCGAGTTAGTGATAAACATAGTCAAGGTGATAGTGGAAGATAAGTTAGAACAAATTTTGAAGAAGTTTGTAATATTGTAGGTTGTAATGTGAAGAATGAATAAGAGTCACGGGGTTGAAATATTGTCAATCTGCAAGTTGTGTGCACGAATGTAATGTAATGTGATGGAGTTTTGGGGATATGTCTGCAGGTTATGTATGAAGAACAAATTGTTCAGACATGATTCATGCCAAATGAAGAGCACTTTTGTGGTTTTCTCCCATATAAGTTTCCACGTTAAAATCTCTGTGTCATATGGTGTATGTTCAATTTTCTTGTGATGATTTATACTTTGTTGTGAATGATAATATTTATGTTATGTGTAATGAAATGATAATGTTTTACATAGGTTGGTAAAATATTGTATTATGTGTTTATATGTTGTTGGTTATGTTGCATGTCAATGATGATTCTTATGTCAACATCGTTGGGCAGGATGTCGGGTATTGGTATGAAAATATCCCATTCTACAACTGCAACAACCTGATTCCTGCAGTCCCTATAGGTATATCGGGTGAGACCTCACTTTCAACGCAGGTGTTGCCGATGGGGTTATGCTCTGTCAGGCCGATGCCTTGGGTTTTGTTGGTCGGGATGGAGAGTTGAACCTGGGTTAAGTCAAATCGAATCAACACCCACTAATGTTCTCCATATGAAACAATAGTGGTTATTGACTTTTAGGGAACTTTTTAAATCCTTCTATAATCAAGTGTGATCAAACCTAGATAAATAAAAAAAACATGGCGCTGAAGGAAGTTAAAGTTCAGGTTGAGTTTCTTTTGTTTTCCACATTGAGCTACGTAGATATTTATGGATACAACACTTTATCATTTGAGACTGAACCTCTTATCCACACTCGAAGCGAGTACCTTAATAGCCAAAAACTAGGATTTTCACCAAGTCACATTTTTGGGATGCATTTTCACATGAATTAGATTTTTTGGATATTGGAAATGTCATTCATCCTTTCAGAACATAGCCACAATACCCCTCATTGTAATTAATCCATTCATATATTCAATGGCCATCTTCTGTGGGCTCATAACCATCCAACAAGAAAGCTATTAGAAGGCCCAATGACATATTTAGAGGAAGGATGCTAGGACAAAAATAATATATCATTGTTTCCTTTTAAATTACAAAGAACATTTACGTAATTAAAAATAACTTACTCACACCACCATTTGCATTCTTTTCAACCAAACCTTTACACTTGCATCATCTTGCATCTCTTATCGTGGTCGTCATATTTTTGCATTTTTTTATTGTGTTTATTATCCTATCAACACCATAGACCTCATCTCACCAAACCAAAGGGATTATTGTATACCTAAGTACTTCTAGAGCTTATTCCTCCTATTAAGAATGGGTTCCTAGAGTCACATCTCCCCACTGAATGCGATGGATACCACCATTTTGTGTACGCCCATGGGAAACACTGATTGGATTGGTTGTGCTTAGACATACCCTTCTTGGTTCTCACCCTCAATCCACTATTGCACCTACTTATTTACCAAGAGTATCCCCCCCCCCCCTTAGTTTCCCCTCCCTCACCACAAAGAGGAGATCATCCACCACAACCCATAATAGATGACCCTCCTCCCGTGTCATCCTTACCATTTATGGTGGTTTTAAATCTCACAGATCCATCCAAGATCAGAAATGATCACATTCCTCATGACCCAACATGCCAATAATTATCTCCTCAGACATTCCCAAGTTTAAGGGAAATCAAGGAGATGACATATCCAACCATGTGATGTCATTCCAACTATGGTGCTAATACAATAGCATATTTGAAGACACCATGTGCCTTCGACTATTCCAGGGATACCTCACAAGGACATCAAATAAATGGTATGTTAATATACCATTTGATAATCACTCCACATTTGAGTCTATATCCATTGTTTTCCTCACTTGTTTCCAACTATCGATTATCCATGACCTTATCTTGGAGAATCTATCCAAATTTAGGAAAAGCACATCCACCCACATCATGGATCACATCCACAAGTGGCATTGAAGCAGAATATTGTGAAAAATCACAATCCATCCCAAGTACCTGTTACATTGGTTTATAAAATCATTTTTACCCATGGTTTCCAATTATGTAGCAACCATTATGCCAAAAAATGAGTATGATGCTTTTCTCAAAGAACAACACTTTGATTTTATATATGCCCAATCAGGGTACTTATAAATAATCATCCCCAATGCCCCTAGACATCATTCTCTGTATCAAGATCCTCTTGATATTTATCACTCTTCAATGGGATCTATTATCACACGATTTGTAGCTCCCTCTAAGGGTATCTTATTCAGGACAGTCGAGGAAGGGTAGCTAAATCGGTGACACTTTAGATTCCTAATCACCACTTAAATAATATGGTTGACACACTGAAAGGGATTCTTGCTACTTTATGCTAATGAAAATCAAGGGGGGGGGGGGGGGGGTTCTAGCCTATTAAGACTAATCGAAAGACAAGACACTTCAAACAAAGTAAGAAATATGGAACAAGAGTGACTTGATCTATAAACCCTAGATCCTTGAGTTGGATAGAAAGAGAGGATTGGGATATGGGGAAAAGGTTTTAAAAAGATGACAATTATCCCAAATGAATATTCTCTAACTATCTTGATTAATTATATTGATCGGGGTTGGAGGTGTTAGATGTACAATGACCAAGTCAAGACCCTTGGGGGATTGATGTGAATAAATTAGAAATGCCCCAAGATACAAGCTATACAACGAATTAAAGGATACTAACACCTTAGAGGGATTTCTTGGCAGTGGATATAACAGTATCTAAAGACACAAGCAAAAGGAAGGATCACAAAACAAGACAAATGTTAAAAACCCTAGGAGGGTGAATTGCTTATAGATCAGTGCCTTGAGTACCAGGAAAATGGAGTCCCCAATTATGGCATCGTAGAGAACCCTATTATATTTTGGGGAAAGAAATATAACCCATAATTTTTTTCCAAAATTCCAAGAAATGCAATCCCAAAAAATTAATTACTACAAAGAAGATTTTAATTAAGCGACAAACGGAATGGAAATCAAAACTAGATAAAACCTTTAATAACTTACCTAGAAGCTTGGATAATTCCAATATTATGACACTATTACTAATTAATGCCCACTTGATGAAGATCCAATGAATATTTTGTCTTTAACCAATACACCCCAAGTTGTCAATACACCCCTCTCTCTTGAACAAATAAACAATCGAAATCATTTTTCCATACATGAAAGAAATGTTATTACAACAAGGTAAGGAAGCATATCAATTCACAAAATGCACAATAGAAAAATCCCTGAAGAAATCACAAAGAGAGATAAGAGATACGTCTTCCACAATTGAACCCCTCTCCAAATTGCTACCCTGTCGTAAAATAACCACAACAAATATATGCCAATAATATCCACAATAAAGTCACAAGAGTTCACAATGTAAGATAATGCAATATCAAATCAAGAACACTCCACACAAGAGACTCGATTATTTTTCCAAAATGATTTTTCTCTATTCCAATAACCAATAGCCAAAGGTCCCTTTACAATGGTGGAGTCATCTCTCTTAAATAGATCGAGAGTGACGTCCACAGTCTAACCAACTCAATCCGATGATTGAGATTATAACATCATCAGCGGTGGATATCTTTTTTTTATTACATGGATCAGTCAAATGGAAGGGGCCACACTTTTTGCCCAATGACACATTAGGAAAGGTGAAATACATCATAATGAAATAATATAACCATATATGATGGGGGTCATGTTAGAGGCTCAATTCACCCTAGGGACCAACTTTAATACATGACAATAAGTTACAACATGACAATACATCAAATTCTAAGTTGAGGAGTGCCCCAACAAGGAGGAAGTCCTTACTAGATATGCCAAAAAATAATTGTGGACCCCATGCTGAGAAATAATGATAAAAATTTATCCATAGATCCAAGATACATCATAATAAATCATCCCATGCCATTTCCTAGCCATGAAGTAGCCAAATCAATTTCCTTGGAGTAGCCATGGTCACTTAATCATTTATAATTAATTGTGAGAAATACTTTGTAAATATTTAAAATTCCCATAATTCCTTTTTCCACTGCTAAGAATAACAATCTGACCGCACCAAAAATTCCAAAAAATATCGATCTGGTAATACTTGTTACTCATACACCAAAACAATTTTAGAGGAAGGCCCTCAAATAGTTTTTTCAAAATTTGATAAAAATTGGTTCGTTCTATTAAAAATTCACCCAGTGACTCTATTGAACCATTATTTTGCATTTCTAGAGCACTAAAATGGTTGGAATGGCCTTTAAAGGCGCCAAAACATAACTATAGAATAAATGTAACCATATCCATCCAAGGACTACAAATACAAAAATCACTATTATTCGTTACCATGTCAAGTTAAATCTAATAAGATGATCAAGATAGTTTAATAGCACCCAAATACACATATATACTTGTTTTATTGTATACCTATCTCTAATAAAACCAACTCCAACTATATGGGCAAAGGAAATATACCATCTGCCTACTATGCTAAATGAACAATGGCTACAAATAGTCCATCTCAATGGCTCATCCAAGGTTAATTCTTGTCATGGGATATTGTTGCTTATCAAAATAAATGGCTATGGATGGATGTACCACCAATGATCACTGAAAAAATATGATCAACGCATCTGGGACTAGCATTGTCTAAAAGAAAAATATAGTATGTTACATCATCGTAGCTCCTACTACAATGTATGTGATAACATGATCATCAGGGTTATTTCCCACCAAGGAAACACTCATAATTCACATCGCTCTTTTCCACCTAGTTTGTCACATCATGGTCTGCCTCCACCTCTAGCCATATTGGCCCCAAAACATTCCAAATCCCCTATTTGGACAAATGACTTACAAACCTTATAGTCCTACTTTTCCTATTGCAAATACACCATCGCCTACACCAACTTATCTCCCCATGGGGCTATTGATCCATACATACACATATTATGGAGCTCCTAACCAATATTTACTTGTCGCCATATAAAATTTGTATTTCCCATTTTCTAATGCCTCATGTCGGGGTTAATTTTGCTCAACCCTCTCCCACACAATAGACTCAATAGTTTGAGAAGTTGAATGTGACCAACCCCCCTAATCCACAAAATCAGGGAAAGAAGAAAGGGAAAAAAAACATCAAAACCAGGGACAAGGGTAGTGTGGTGATCCCCCTACATAACAAAATTGAAAGGATTCTAAGTTGATTCTTAGAGGTAATATTAACCTCACGCTTTCTACAAGGGAAGTATAGGGTTCTAACCCTAAGATGAACCCTTTGTCGGGATTCTTTAATCAAATTTTCCAGGAAGCAAATCTCATTGATGTATTTCCTCTTCATTTGTTTCCTACTTGGAGGAATGGGAGATATGGTTCAACTAGTGTGGCTAAGAGGTTAGATTGATTTATGATGGCAGAATATTTAATTGACAAAGTGGATAGCTTTAAGTCCTTGTCTGTAAACGTTGTTATTTCAAATCATTTACCAATTTGTCTTAGATTGAAGGAGGGTGCATAGAGACTCAATTATTCCTTCAAATTCAATCACTCTTTGATAGAGGATGAAGCGTTTACATCACTAATTAGAAATAAGTGGCTTTCTATGTTTTAGCACCCCCCATATTCTTCGATGCAACTTATGTATTTTAATTTGAAAGAAATTGAAGATGAAGTTGGTTTATGGGAGAGAAATACAAAACTTGAATTAAAGCAGGAGCTAGTCAGTATTGAAGAGGGCATTCTTATTAGATTTAAAAACAACAGTTCATGGATTTTCTCACAATTGGATAAAGATCAACTTTCTCTCTTGGATGGGAGGAAAACAAGGATTCTGGTGGTTGAGGAGGAATTGTGGAGATTGAAAATTAGAGTTATATGGATTTCTTAAGGGGATCACAATACCAAAATTTTCCACAAGTATGTTGAGCATCGAAGAAATATTAATTCTATTTGGGATATTGTGGACCATAATGGAAACAACGTCTCTTCTCAACTTGGTCTAGAAGAAGATGCTTATAGTCATTTTAGTTCTTTGTTTAAGGACACTGGATTGAATAATATTGGATCTCTAATGCAAGTTATTCAATGTTTTCCTAGTTTTTTTCGTCAAAGAAGGTCAAAAAGTTGGAGCCCTGTCTCTTGAAGGAAATTGAGGATATTCACAAGAATTTTACAAAATCTAAAAGTTTAGGGCCATGTGGTTGGATATTAGAGTTGTTTTTTGGATATTTTTTATATTCTTGGTAATGACTTGGTGAAGGTGGTGGAAGAGTCCAGGACATATGGGTTTGTTACAGGTGCTTTAAATGCCACATTTATTGCTCATATTCCCAAGAAATCTCACTATGTCTCTTTTAATGATTACATACATATTTCTCTTTGTAACCTGATCTATAAGATCATTGCAAAGGTTATCTCAAACAAACCCAATTCAAGATTGGTTAAAGGAATGTCCAAAGAAAAGTTTGGCTTCTTGAATAACATGCAGATTTTTTATGCAATTGGTGTGGCTCAAGAGAGTCCCCATTCTATTAAAGTCAAGAAGCTTGAAGCTATGCTTATTATGAATATCGATATGGTTAAGGTTTGTGACAAAGTAAATTGGATTTTTCTGAGGTTAACACTTTTACAACTTGTTTTAAGTCTTGAAGCTATTGAGTGGATCCTCAAGAAATCCATGTCGCGGCTTGAGGAACTCTTTCACTCCAAAGTGATAATATCAACACAGGACACAACACCTAGAGATTCCTTTTCCAACAAAGTCTTTATATAGGCGATCACATTGAATGCCTTGAGTCCCAAATTCTGTGGAGATTTCTTCTCTGATTTGTTGCCATTATGGCCATCCAAAAGAATGGATGCACCACAACCCTGAATAATACAAAATTGGCATAGAGGATGGGTACAAACAAGTGGAGTGGTTGAGATTCCACAACAATGATTCACAAAACCATGTTTATAAAACCATGGATTGGCTTAAAAATTAAGCAATGGATTGGATTAAACCACCATAGGAAATTAAACAGTCGTGAGAGGTTTGTCGATTGAATTTACCCTAATTTTTTAATAACCATCAGTTGTTGTTAACTTTATACATGCAGGAAAGTTAATTCAATAAATATCAATATTCCATTTACGAAGATGACGAAGAATATTTGGGCATCCTTAAAATCTGATCATCCATTTATAAAAAATAGATCAATCTGGAACCCTCCATCCTATGTTGAAATATATACACTTGTCGACGTAACAATTCCAATACTCTTATTCAAAATTATTAAGCATATAATTAATAAATAATAAATCATGATTAGTAAATAATAATAAATTCCCTATCATGTTCTCCTTCTAGAAGTGGGTATTCCTCCATCTAGAGAATTGCTATGGCTAGCTACCAAATGTCGAAATATATGATAAATAACATGGGACACCAAAGACTTCCTAAAATTACTTTAAAATCTAGTCATGGCCATCTTCGAATCAAGAGAGATTGGTATAAAGATTCCATGACTTGGTTAAACCATTGGGGAATTGACAAAAATGCCACTTTCCAAGATGTCAATAACATTAAAAATATTATTGCATCTAAGTTTAAAAAGAAAATGGGGCTAAAAGGAATTAGAGGTTAAAAGAAATATGAGATACTATAAGGAGGCCATTGACCATAATGAAGATAAAAATTATTTCTCTGGTTTAACTAGTTCGAAGAAGAAAATTAATATAGCCAAGATAAGAAGGAACTCACATGAGCTTCATAGTAAAACATGACTCTTGACAGTTCCTAAAACACAATAAAAATAAAGTTAGATAAAAATCACTTTCTCTTAGAATGCCCTACTTACACCCACATTAAAATCACATTTTCATAATCTTTGCTATAAAACAAACTTTCGTAGCATTTTAACTCATCAAAACTATGATGTCCTAAAAACGTTTCTATCTAATTTTTTTGAACATAAAAATAAAATTTTAGAGCAATCCAAGTGATCTTCTCAAAATAAAATATAAAATTGGTCTAAATAGACATTAACTATCATCATCATCATTTTATATATACATAACTAATAATTTCCAAAAATCACTTTTCAATTCCATGAATATATCCCCTCTACCCTAAACTTAATGAATATTAAGCAAACAGTTGCCCTCTTTCCTTAATGAAAAGGTCAAAAAAAATATCCAGGCTTACGTGTGAAGTTTTTGCTTTAAATTTTTGATACAAAACATATGGAATTTTCAAAGCTCTCGTGAGAAAGTATGCCATCCTATTTGACCATCCTTTGAGCATCCAGAGAGTCAATTGGCTATTTGACGTCCACATAGACAATTAGTTATTTGACTGTCCTTTCAATACCCAGAGACAACATGGCGGGGATGTAGCATAGGAGTGAGCTAGCTATGGAGCAATCCTCCCTCCATCGGACGGAGGAGGAGCAAAGTCAACGTTAACTTTGCTCCTCCTCCGTCCGATGAGGGAGGATTGCTCCATAGCTAGCTTACTCCATGTAGCATAATGTAAAATTTTCCGTGCTCATCATGAAACATGTGACATTTAAAAAAATATTCATAAAAAATATACGAGGATGTAGCTTACAACATGAAACATGTGACATTTAAAAAACCATTCATTAAAAAAAAATCCATACGGATAAGATTAAAAAATATATTAATGTTTTTTTATATATGAAAAGTAATTGAAAGTTTAAAAAAAATTCCTTATAACTAAATAAACATTTTAATCGAATAGAAAGGTTCATAAGTTTTAACTTAATCATAAATGAGTTCCAAGCCTTAATAGAAAGGTTCATAAATTTTAACTTACTCATAAATGAGCTCCAAGCCCTTAAAGAGTGGTCACTGTACCTGGAAAGATGTAAGGTAGGAGAGGGGATCACACCAAACGAGTTCACAACTTTTTAGACCACTTACAGAGAGTCTTCCATATCTAAGCCCTTTGAAAAAAAACACAGACATTGGAAATTTAAATAACCCGTCACCCGCCATATGTGACACCAAAAGGGAATCCTCCTGTAGTCTAGACTTTCAACAAAATGGAACCCGCCCCAATTGATTTCCACCTCTGCCGATAGGCTATAACACCCCGGTTTTGACCCCGTTTGCATTAAATATATATGATGTATATATTGTAATTAATCGTGGTGTGGAGCTAAAGGCAAAAGCCCCACCATTGATTTAGCGTTTAGTGTTCCGACGATTAAAATCATTGCCGATGGTGTAACGTGATATCCGACACATTATAATTTTGGCATCATGTAAATATGCATTTTAATTAAAATAAACCCCAACCAGCTATGTCAATGCAACCATAATGAATAGGGCATGATTTTCATAAGGATAGGGAGGGAAATTATTTAACCCTTGGGAGCCAATGGGGAAAAGCCAAGTGTTAGCTGTTAAACCCATTTAGTTGTCACCCACCCTTTTGTCTTACTCACCTTTCCCCTGTCTCAATCGGTCAACTACCACATTAAAACCTCTGATGTTAGTTGGGCAGTGGTGTGTGGCAAGACTGTCAGTTCTTGCCCACACACACACTCCACCAGCAGACTCGTTCACCCTCACGTGGGCAGGAAGAGAGGGGACGGCCCCATTCTAGCATTCTTGCCCATCCTCACACAGAGAAAATCATTTTTCTCCTCACGCGTAGGTTTGGGATTTTCCCTCATGCAGTCACTCAGTTTTCATGCGTGCATGCAGCGACTGGTTCAGTCTTTGTTTTCCAATTATGGACTGTGTGTGTGCATTTTCCTTACCGGATTTGTGGTTCTGTGTATACATTCCCCTATCCATGTTGATAGTCTGGTCTCCTTTTGCAATTATGGGCTGTGTATTTCCCGTTGCTTCAGTGGTGAGATCGGGGCTGTTGTTTTCCCCATGTGTGTGGGTTGCTGTTGAGTTTTTTTGGCCACGTTAGGGCCAAGAACAACTCTGAAATAGCTTTGCTTAGTATGAGCTGTATTCACCATTTTTGGTTGCCATCATGTTTCCCTTTTTTTTCACAGAGCTGTGAGTTGCTTGACCTTGCCGTGTGTATGAAGTGGTTCGTCTTTGGACTGTATTGGAGTGGGAATGAATGTTTGGTATGCTTGATAAACCTGGTGTGTTTGGGAGCCTCATAGACAGAGCTAGAGGGATGGCTTTCTTCTCCACAACCCCTGAATAGCACTGGAAGGGAATTCAAGGCCTGAGGGACTGTGTAGCAGAGAAGGGACTGATTCCTTGTGTTGGGTGTGTGTGGGTGTCCTAGAAGTCAGGCTAGTTCTGGTGCAGGTGTCCTTAGCTCTTCAATGAGCCCACCAGCTTAGCATTCATCTTTTTCCAGCTCCTTGATGGCCTGATAAACCCAACTATGTTGGCTTGGATGATTTGTGTACCTTTGGCTATGTGTGAGCCTGCTTAGTTCCTTATTCATTGGGGAATCATGGCCAGCTCGAGGGTGGCAGTGTTGCTGAGAGATTAAGGAACACACTGGCCTATGGTTGGGTGGAACGTTGCAACGACGTAGCTGGTTGCAGAACAAGTTCTTCATAAGATAAGTATTCTTGTGTTCAATCTCTGCAGTCATATTTGATGTTTAATGAATTATGATGAACATGTTGAATTCCTGAATGTATGTTTTTCTTCCACTGTATGCTGAATAATTATGCATCTCTGCATGTTTTACTTCAAATCATTTCAGTTTTTATGTATGTACATGTTCATGGGGCTAGTTTCCCGGATAGTTAATGGTATGGTAGCGTCCTCTTCGTCGGTCGGAGGGTCGGGGACGTTACATAGGCCCCTTGACAAATGAAACTCGACAAAAATGGCCACGAACCTCTTGTCAACCCCATATAGCATTTTGTTTTCCATTTTGATGTATCTAACAATGCGGTTTGCCAAGTATGCAAGCACCAATCGTGTCCTTAATTGAAGAGGAGAATCGGGGAGGAACATGCACCACAACTGGTGAATTACCACTTGCTCCTTCTGTGGGTTGAATGCCAAATGTCAGTGGCTCATGATCAACAAGTTGCTACCAATAGTCCATGGCATCCATAGAATCCTAGTGGAGTGTTCCACTGTCAAAAAAATGAAAATAGAACCAACCATTAACCAACATACTAAGCTTTGGGATATACCCCACCAAAGATTTACAATGGAGATGAATCCATTCCATGAAACTTAAGTTAATTTAATGAGATATACTCCATGTGGCCAACCAAGGTTCTGGATGTCACACCCACCACCCTGTCTACATTAACATCACAACCCACTACCATGTGTATTTTTTCATCCAAAATCTTGATTTTTTTTAGAGCATGTTGAGCTTGCACCCTTTTCCCAGAAATACAACAACCCCCACCACCTTTTAACTCAAATCCAACATTAGGATGTTTACAACCATGAAAATCAAGCTTTTTGCAACAGTTTTCCAACCCTCCCTCCACACTCTTATAAACCTGCAAAGGGACATCCTGAAAAATGCTCTTACAAAAAAAACTAATAGTTGGAGGACCGACATCTCTTCGGTCAGGATGCCTTTTAACAAGACATGTCTGGTCCCCTGACATAACTTTTGATTGTGTACCGCCTAGCTTAGGGGAATCATAGCTCAAACCCATAGAATCCAAACCATTAGATGTCCGTGTAGAAACCTGGTGATGGCCCCAAGAATCAATTTCTTGCACAAAATCCCTATTCACATTGGACACATCATAGACTAGTTCAAACTATGCCAGCAAGTCCTCTTCCATCTATGACGAGGTTTGGTGAGTACCCATCTCATGCCGCAAGCACCACACCAAAAACCTAAATCCCCACGTCTCAATACAAATCAGCAATATATTAAAACCCCAGGAAGTCACATGCAAAAATAGAATGCATGTCCTTTTCTCATAACATAACCTAACACGAGGGAGCAGTCTTTGTCTTCAGATGAACTTGAATTTTTTTAAGTGTAATAGAACAGTCTTGGAAAAAATTCATCCTTAAATCCAACTTTGGGATCCCCTTCTATTCCCTTCAGAAACCACAATGGGGAAGATATTGGTGAAAATTTTTCTACCATTGTGCTAGAAGAAGAGGTGAGGCATGCTTTGGTTTTTGAAAAACCCTTGTTTGATCAATCCTTGGATTACGTTGTAATATCCCCTTCTTTGGTTAGTAACCCGAAGATCCCTTTTTACAGTCTATTGGTCCATAGGTGGAGAATGACACTACTACCCTATCACATAATCCCATGCCCTCAGTTCAAGAGATGGTGTCCTCTATCAGCTATCCTCCCTCTCCTAATGAGGTGTCTATTTCGGTGGGTGAAGGGATTTTGATTCCAATGATGGGGGACACTGGTATATATTGTCCTCTAGGGGATTATGGAGGAAAAACCCTTCCTACTTCTTTTCCCTCCTATAAAGATATGCTTTCTAAGAAACCCCTACCTACTTTCTCATACATACCTTCGAAGGAAGGGGTATCTGTCATAATTTCCATTTGTTTTACGAATGTTACGCTTTTTAAGAAGAAATGCAAAGGAGGGGGTCAAATTGGGGTTCCTATGGCTCCTGCAAGGGACCGATCATGTGAGCATCCTTATGTCCACTTATCTGTTAGACAGGATTCCGCTTCTAATAACTCCCCTTTGTCTTCTATTTGTTGGCCTCTTAGATATACGCAGGCCACTGAGAATGTTGATCAATAATATTTACATCTTTCAATGTTGGGGGTGTGGGGCGATCACCCAAATTTCAAGCCCTTGAACAGATGTTCGAACTTATTAAGTCAAAATTGTTTATGATTTAAGAGACATTGTGTTTTGGTTGATAAAAGCCTATAATGTTTTTTTGAGACTATTCCTAGGTTGGGAAGTATGTGCAATTGATTCCATTGGTCTTTCTAGGGATTCACTCGTCATATGGAACCCTTTAGTGGTCTATCTAAAATCTTTCAAACCTGCTAGAGGAATCCCTTTGGAGGGGAAGCTCAGAGGCTTCGATGAGATGGTTAGGGTCCTAAACTATTATGGCCCATATTTAGGGAGACATGAGTTCTAGGAAGTTGTGGGTGACAATGGTATACTTCAGGATCCTTTCCTAATTCTTATAGGAGATTTGAACTTGATTCTAGACGCTTGTGATGTATGGGGATATTTTTCCATACCAGATCCACTTTCTAATTTTTTTAGCCATTTCTTTCAATAAAATAACCTCATAGATGTGGTTCCTTCTCCTTTGGCGCCTACCTGGAGAAATGGCAGGGTTGGGGAGGCTTCCATATCCAAAATATTTGACAGGTTTTTTAAATCTGAAGGGCTGGCTTGTCTCTTTCCAAAATTTAGAACATGGTCCATTGATTCGGGGATCTCTGACCATATTTCGATCTGTCTACAAATTGGTATGGAAAAGAAGGTCATGCATTGTCCCTTCAAATTTAATCATATTCGGTTGGAAGAGGAAGTTTTTATCAGGTTGGAAAGTGAATGTTGGACTTCTTATGCTTCCGATCCTGAAGATACAACCATGCATAGATTTATGAAGAAACTCAAAAATCTTAAACAAGTGGTTGTCCAATTGGAAGAAGAGAGGAAACATTATTAGATTGGGGTTGTGTGTCAAATTGAGGAGAAAATTAACTTTCTTTTTACTGAAAATCATTACGGTTGTTTCTCTAGGAGTGAAAATGAATCTTTGTTGGAGTTAGAAGCTAGGGCAAAAAAGATTATTAATAATGAGGCACAATCTTGGAGGATTAAGAAAAAATCCATCTGTATCCAGCAGGGGGACTGTAATACAAGATTTTTCATAAGTATGCAAATCATTGTAGAGTCTTCAATGTTAATCAGGACTTAAAGGACACAAATGATCACTTGATTCCCTCTCAAAATGAGTTGGAGGATGAGGTTGTGAGACATTTTTAGTCCATCTTCAAAGATCCTATTAATTTACATATATACTACAAACTCAAGGTAATCCAACACTTTCCTAGATTCCTCTCATGTGAAGAAGGATTACAGGTGGGTAAGGAAGTCTCCGTGGGGGAATTGAAGTAGTTGCGAAAAAATTCTCAAGGGAAAAAATCCTAGGCCCCTATGGCTAAACGGTGGAGTTCTTTGTGTATTTTTTGACATTGTTGGTCAAGACCTCTTGGAGGTTATGGAAGAGTCCCGGAATAAAGGGTGTCTCTATGGGGCCTTAAATTCCACTTTTGTTTCCCTTATCCAAAGATCTCTAAGCCATAGTATTTCAACAAATATAGGCCCATATCCCTTTGCAATCTCGTGTACAATTATCTCTTATAAATTGAGTGCTATGATTTGAAAAATGGACCTGAACAAGGCTTATGACATAGTTGATTGGGTGTACTTGAGGCTGGTACTTATCCAAATTGGGATCCCCTTGGATGTTATTGACTGGATTATGGGTTGTATCACTTCTGCCATATTTATTGTTCTTATCAATGGATACCCTACCAAGTTGTTTAGAAGTACTAGAGGGCTTAGATAGGGCTTCCCACTGTCCGCCCCTCTATTTCTTTTGGTGATTGAAGGTCTTAGAAGGCTAATAGGGACAACAAAGAAGGATAAAAAACTCTCTAGTATCAAAATCTCGTATGTCCACTTTATTACTCACTTATTGTTTGTTGATGACATACTGATATTAGGGAATGGATCAGGAGAAAAATGGTGTACTTATTATGGAATTATTAAGCTTGTATTTAACGCCTAAGGGATGGAGGTGAATGTTCAGAAATATGGTTTTCTACAAAACCATGTTTAGAAAACCATGGATTGGATTAAAATTAAGCAGTGGATTGGATTAAACCACCGGAGGCAATTAAACAACTGTGTGAGGTTTGTCGATTGAATTTACCCTATTTTTTTTAATAATCATCAATGGTTGTTCACTTTATACACGCAAGAAAGTTAATTCAATAAATATCAATGTTCCATCTACAAAGATGATGAAGAATATTTGGGGATCCTTAAAATCCGACCATCCATTTATAAAAAATAGATAAATATGGAACCCCCCATCCTATGTTGAAATTTATACACCTCTCGACGTAACAATTCCAATACTCTTATTCAAATTTATTAAGCATATAATTAGTAAATAATAAATCGTGATTAGTAAATAATAATAAATGCCCTACCTTATCCTCCTTCTAGTAGAAGTGGGTATTTCTCCATCTAAATCATTGCTATGGCTAGGTACCAAATGTCAAAGTATATGATAAATAACATGGGACACCAAAGACTTCCTAAAATTACTTTAAAATCTAGTCATGACCATCTTCGAATCAAGAGATATTGGTATAAAGATGCCATGGCTTGGTTAAACCATTGGGGGATTGACGGAAATGCCACTTTCCAAGATGTCAATAACGTTAAAAATATCATTGCATCTAAGTTTAAAATGAAAATGTGGGGCTAAAAAGAATTAGAGGTTAAAAGAAAATTAAGATACTATAAGGAGGTCATTAACCATAATCTGGAAGACAAAAAATATCTCTCTGTTTTAACTAGTTCAAAGAAGGGATATAGCCAAGACAAGAAGGAGTTCTCAAGAGCTTCATAGTAAAATGTGACGCTTGACCATTCCTAAAACACGATAAAAATAAAGTTAGATGAAAGTCACTTTCTCTTAGAATTCCCTACTTACACCCACATTGAATCTTTGCTACGATACAAACATTCCTAATATTCTAACTGACCAAAACTATAATGTCCTAAGAACCCTTTTAACTAATTTTTTGAACATAAAATTAAAATTTTAAAGCAATCCAAGTAATCCTCTCAAGATAAGATATAGTATTGGTCTAAATGAACATTAAATATCATCATCATTTTATATATACTTATAATAATTTTCAAAATTCACTTTTCACTTTTTAAATTCAAAAATTAAATGAATATATTTTTTTTCAAGAAGAAAAAATCTGCCTTTGTTATTCATTAGAATCAAAAGACATTATAACATACAATTACCCAGTAATACCGTGACAGCCACCTAGGAACCCATCAGGAGGAATGGCACAAAATATCAATGAGTAACCCATCAGAAACTGACTCGTCATGATAATAGGACTGTCCATTCAGTCACATCGATCGAGAGCCAATAATACACTGAGCAGCGTTCTAAAGAGATGCGCTTTCATGTGTGAAAAAGCATCAAGAGCAGGGAATGTCCCCTTTCACCCAAACATAACGTTCTAGGCATGTGTGAAAATCCACAAAGACCTTCTCAAAAGAGCTGAATACAGTCAGAAAAAACCAGGAGATTCTCAACATATTCCATGATGCAGCCCTTCCCTTGGGGCAATGAAAGAGCCTTTTTAGAAAGACGGTCAGCAATATCGTTGTGCTCTCGATATATGTGAGTGAATGACAGATCCTGGAAGCTAGAGGCTAGA
>LPNX010311696.1:106291-140069 GCA_001517045.1 Pseudotsuga menziesii | reverse complement strand
CCCTGCGCTTCCCTTCAAAAATCACCTGATTACGGGCTTTCCAAAATACCCAGAACATTTTAAACAGCAGAGGAAAGTAA
Organism: Pseudotsuga menziesii; assembly: GCA_001517045.1. Taxonomy (NCBI): domain Eukaryota; kingdom Viridiplantae; phylum Streptophyta; class Pinopsida; order Pinales; family Pinaceae; genus Pseudotsuga; species Pseudotsuga menziesii. Next base: position 139,989 of record LPNX010311696.1, on the reverse strand, counting down.
GGTGAGCTCTGTGGGAATGAGCTTGTCCAACCAAAGACCGAGTCCACAAAGGAGATATCAGCAATGCGTGTTTTAATATTGAAATAGTCTAAAATGTAATCAGCAACCAGTTTCCACACCCAGCAGAAGGAGAATAGGTGATCAACTGTTTCCTCATTTGTGCAACAGAGAGAGCATATACCAGGACCCAAAAATCCTCTGCGCTGAAGGTTATCCCATGTGAGAATCTTATTATGCAGAGCAAGCCAAATAAAACATGAGATCTTAAGAGGAAGTGACTTGTGCCATACAGGAGGGCATCCAGCCATGTTTTCCTGGATTAAAGAAGACTGAAGAATACAGTTGTATGCCTCTTTCGCTGATATGTTAATACTGTCTTTATTATATGTCCACGCCAACTTGTCTGGACTGTCTATCAGACGGATGCCTGAAGCCGATAATTCACTAATATATTCATCCCATATCAAAGCATAGGGGCCAGTGAGATCCAGGTCCGTGGCTGAGTACCAGTAACGAGGTTCAGTGGAGCAAAGATTGCGTGCTTGAGCCAAGGTACTTATATCCAAATCAGCCAGATATGTTCTCAATGCATTCGAAAAAGCATAAGATGATCCCAGTCCCACCAAGGGATCTAATCCCAAGAGAATGCACTCGCCATTGCCTACCTGCCACGACAAATGCTTCCCCATCCATGGTAAAACCTGCAGAAACCCTCGCCAAAAAAGAGATATATTGCGAGTACAGAAATTTTTGGATCTGATCCAATCAGAAATAGAGATACCATTCAAATATTTAGCTTGCAAAACCTGGAACCAGAGACCATTGGAATGTATAGCTTTCCAAAAGACATTCAAACGAAGAGCTTTATTGAAACAGGTAAGATCTTTAATACCCCATCCACCTTGAGATTTTGGACGTGAGAGGTCAGTCCAGTTAGATAAGTGGAACTTGAATGATGTGTCTGTCGATCCCCATAGAAATTTAAACATTAATTTCCGGAGTCTCTGGAGAATGGAACAGGGAATAGGGGCTAAGCCCATCCAATACACAGGAATGCTAGCCAGGACAGAATTGACCAGGACAAGTCTCCCTCCAAGAGACAGATATCTAAATGCCCAGTGTTTGATTTTCTTCTCAAATTTATTCAGAAGCCAGTTCCAGTCTGCAATTCTATAACTCAAAGGATTCAAATGATATCCCAGATAAGTAATACCTGACTGAAGGGGGCAAATATTGTAAGGCATGGCTGCCTTGAAGTCATTCAGACAGGCATCACTAAAATTGTGGTAGAGTAGACAAGATTTATCGATATTAATACTCATTCCTGATGCTTTGCAGAAGTAGTCAAGAATAGATTCAAAGGCCAACCAGTCCCGGATGGTACCCGAACCCATAAGGATAACATCATCAACGAATAAAAGGTGTGTAAGGGTAAGGGATGGCGAGAATTTAATGCCCCTTATGAGACCTTTATCCCTGGCATCTTTGATCATCAGACTAAGCCCTTCAATGACGAGAATAAATAATAAAGGGGATAAGGGGCAGCCTTGCCTGATACCCCTGGATGCAGTGAAAAAACTGGAGGGAGTCCCATTGACCAAAACAGCAAAGTTGACCGTGGTAATACAGCTCATGATCCAGTTGATCGTGAGAAGGGGAACACCAATTTGGATCAGGATGAGTCTGATATATGTCCAGTCAGCACGGTCAAATGCCTTAGAGAGATCCAGTTTAAGTACAAAGGCACAAGAATACTTGATTTTTACCGAGTGGAGGACTTCTTGAACGATGCCAATAGGTTCAGTAATTTGTCGATCTTTAAGAAAGCCAAACTGCTCAAGTGAGATACCCAAGTCAAGAAAGGGTTTGAGCCTGCCAGCAATAATTTTGGCGATGAGCTTATATAGCAGGTTACATAAAGATATGGGTCTGAAATCTGCAAAAGTACGGGGTTTCTCTTTCTTGGGGATGAGGGTAATGAAAGTGGAGTTCAGAGTAGAGAGAATGTAACCTGAAGTCCTAGTAAAATCCACCATTTGGACAAGGGTTGGACCCGAGAGATTAAAAAAGTGCAGATAAAACTCTACCGGCCACCCATCAGGACCCGGGCTACGGTCCTTATTGAAAGATTTGAGAGCAGTTTCTACTTCCTTTAAAGTTACCTGGGAGGTAAGACTGAAGGATTTATCAGGCTGAATCATCCTGGGGAAGAGTGAGATGACATGGAGTTGGTGTTCAAGACAGGTGTTACCTTCATCCTTGAAGATCTTTTCAAAGTAGGATTTGCCAAGTTCCTTCAAGGGACCATCCTCCTCAACTACAATACCCTCCTCATTTTCCAAAGACCAAATCATGTTATGAGTTCTTCTTCCCGAGGCGAAAGTATGAAATTTTTTTGTATTAGAGTCCCCCTGAAGATCCCATTTCAGCCTGCTTTTGAGTTTCCAAGTAAGCTGTAAATGGTCCATAATACTTAATCTTTCAGCATAGAAGCGAGAAAGGTGGTCAATTTGTTCTTTGGAGAGAATGCCACAAGACAGGATGGATTCTATGTCACTATCTAATCGCCGGGAGGTCTGGGTAAGACAGGCAGTTTTTTCTTTCATCCAAAACTTGGCATCAGCTTTGAGTTTCCTAAGGGTAGAACATAAACCCTCGATGCCTGAAGAGTGATCGAGTGCAGATGAGTGCGCCCACCAATAAAGGAACCAATCAATAAACGCAGAATTCTCTAACCAGGACCTATTAAACTTAAATGGATAGTTAAAGGGCCCCTTAGGATGATTCCATTCCAGGAGTATGGGAAAGTGATCGGAGATGAGAGAGTGGTGAGTCCAAGTTCTGAAAGACCCAAGATGTGGCAGAAGGTCATTGGAGATCAAGAATCTATCAAGACGTTTACATATACCATCCTCCCCAGATCTCCCATTGCGCCAGGTGGGCCCAATCGTTGATGGGGCAACATCAACTAGTCCCGCAGAGTTAAAAAGAGAGAGGAAAAAATCAGAGTGTGGATCAAGTGAGGCCTTACAGCCCCAAACCTCAGAGGGATAAAGAGTAAGATTAAGATCACCTGCCAAAACAAGGTTAGGGAGATTAAGGAGACCTCCACATCGAGTATGTTCCCAGAACGGAATACGGTTTTTATAAGGGCCATAGACATTCAGGATATGTAAAGGAAAAGATAGACCCCTGACATCTGCTTGGAGAAGTATGCCTGCAAAAGTATGGTAAGCCCTGCATTTAACAGAATGAGGATTCCATGCTGATAGGAGCCCTCCCGAAAGACCCTTGGCACTAACTGCACAATATTCCCAGGAAGGAAGGGATTTAGAGATGGAAAAAAGAGCTGGTATGTCACTGCACATCGTCTCCTGGAGGAGTAAGAGATCCGGTTTGAGTGTCTCGAATAGTGAGCGGAGGCCAAGGGTTTTGGGCCTACCTCCAAGGCCGCAGATGTTAAGAAAGAGTATGATCATTAAGACAGATCGAGGGGGGGGGGTACATGCTCTAAGGCCCCGAGATGACTGATCCTTATCAACCTCCGCAAGACGAACAGATAGAGGAATATACGGAGGGGAATCCGGGGTGAGTGGTTGAGTCCTTCTCTTCCCCTTGGCTTTCCTAATGGTGACATTAGCAAAACGTATGGAATTGATGGGGATGGTGGAGGGGGAAAGTGGGGAAGATGCAGTAAAAATGGAGAGAGATTTTTTGAGAGCTGGGTCCGAGAATATATATTATGCATATGGTTCCCTCTTCCCTAAACTTAATGAATATATATTACGCAAACAGTTGTGTAATATATATTATATATAAAAATGGAGAGAGATTTTTGGAGAGCTGGGGGAATATATATTATGCATATGGTTCCCTCTTCCCTAAACTTAATGAATATATATTACGCAAACAGTTGCCCTTTTTCCTTGATGAAAAGGCAAAATAAAAAATATTGAGGCTTACATGTGAAGTTTTTGCTTTAGATTTTTGATACAAAACATATGGCATTTTCAAATCTCTCGTGAGAAAGTCTGCCAATTGGCATATCTCAATTTCTCTGCAAAATACAACTTCAGTTCGACAATGGGTTTAATTCAATTCATATTTTATGCGATATCTTAAATTTCTATTTTATTTATAGAAAAAAGAAACATGTTTGGTTTTTAAGAAATAAATATTATTCATATTTTATGCGATATCTTAAATTTCTTCTCCATTAATTATTATAAATTGTAAGTAATTTGGCTCATCCAATACTTGAAAGCATTAAGATACTTTACCTTGATTCACACAATACTACAAAGAGCCGGATACATGTTAAGGTTAGGTTGATATAACCGGATACATGTTAAGGGTTGATACAGAACGTACTTTTAAATTAGGGTTCTAGAGCCGAAGGGATTGATCGTACATCATCATCTGTGGTAGCGTGGCGTTTGAAGAAGTGGGGTGTGGAGATCTGAGAAGCGTTGAGTGTCGATTCGAATTTATGACCGAGACAGATTGATTTGGTTCCTCGCATGTCAAGGGTTGATACAGAATGTACTTTTAGATTAAGGTTCTAGAGCTGAAGGGATTGATCGTACATCATCATCCGTGGCAGCGTGGCATTTCGAGAAGTGGAGTGTGGAGATCTGAGAAGCACTAAGTGGCGATTCGAATTTATGACCGAGACAGATTGATTTATGGTGGTCAGTTTCGTACATCATTTTGTTCCTCGGGAGAGATCCTTGGCACCACTTGGAGATGACGCTGATTCTCGGTTTCTTTCATCTTAAACATGAAGCGACAGTACTTTAATTACTGGTATTGTATGATTGACAAGTGGTTTGGCCCTTATTTCAAATTTACCCTGGTTTTCATGTTTTTTGGACGCGGTTTAATTTCTTCATTGTGCTTTAACCTTTGTCTGAGCTTTTGTCGGTTGAACTATGGCCATGTCCTTTCGGGCTGTCAAGACTTTGGCCCAAACCCCACCTAAAGGTCGTCGGGCATTAACTCGGTCTCGAGAGTTGGTAACTAAAACTATTGAGTTCGATCATTCCACATTGCTGTCTGTGAATGCTGGTGCGGGAGCTATGGTGATTTATCCTAGTATGTGCTTAGTACTAGTGCCAAATCCTTCTCTTTGTAGGGCGAAGGTGCGAGCGGATGAACCGGTGGAGGTTCCATTCCTAAATTTTGATTCGGGGGTCTTGATGGGTCCAGTTGGCATTAGCTCTGGGTCGCTTCCTCTGAAGCAGTGCGCAGAAGTTTTAGTTTGTTCTGATGTGGGTTCTTTGAAGTCACTTGTCGGTCATTCTTCACTGCTTTCTGTAAGTGTTGATGCGAGCGCCATGGTTATTTCTCCTGGTATGTACTCAATACCTATGCCGTATCCTATTCTTTGTAAGTCAAAGTTGTGGGTGGATGAGCTGGTGGAGTATCTGTTTCTGAATATTGATTCGAGGGTCTTGATGGGCTCGGATGATGTTAGTTTTGGGTCGCTCCCTCTGAAGCAGTATGCAGAAGGTTGCTGGTGTTCTGATGTGGGTTCTTTGAAGTCACATGTCAGTACTTTCATTCCTTCGATTTTTGCGGAAAAGACTCAACAGATTTGTGCGGTTTCTGTGCCCGAGTTTCCCTCTGTTGATTCTGAGCCGATAGCTCAATTTGTTGGTCGAATGGAGAATGGTGGCGATGTATCAGAACGTGCTCGTATTTCGATTCAACAGAAGCCGTTGGTTAGTCCGGTGGATTTGGGTCCGGGTCTGGGGTTTGTTTGTGATGAACTGGATTTGGCGAATTTAGGTCTTGATATAAGTCTTGCCAAGGGTTTTCTGTCTGAAGAAAGGAGCAAATGTCTGGTATCGAAGGTGGGTTTTGAAGGTATTCCCTTTGATGGGTTTGATGAGGAACGTTCGCTACCTATACATATGGGGGTTTGTGATTTGCAAAGTTCCTCTGTGGATTTGGATGTCCCTTTATTGGTGGTTGGAGAGGATATTGCTTTGAATAATATAGTGCTAACTAATGCACTTACGCTAGTGGGTAGATTTGGAGGTCGCAGAGTTTCTTCTGATGGGGTGAAGAAGTGGGTTCATGAATCTTGGAAAAATATCATTTCCTGTTCTGATATTTTTGTACTCCTGAGGGGATGGCTCGCTTTCAAGTTAAAAAATGAAGCAGATGTTGCACGTATTCCGACTGGGGTATGGAAGTGGAACTCTTCTGGTTTGTTGCTCAAACACTGGACTCCACTTTTTGATCCACAAATTGGGAGGTATGATTCGATGCCTATTTGGGTGAAGCTACCTAATTTACCTTTTGAATTATGGTCATTGGAATTCTTTAAACTCATTGGTAATATCCTAGGGACTTTTCTGGAGGTTGATCTCTCCTTTTTAGAATCGGGGGTTTGTTGTATGGGAAGGGTTTTGGTATTATTGAATCTTCGGAATGGACTTGCATCTGATATTGATATAAAGCATGGGGAATCTATTTTTAGTCAATCATTGGATTATGCAGGAATACCTTTCAAATGTTACAGATGTCATGATTATGGTCATTTGGTTTCCCATTGTCATTTATCCTTAAATAGGAATTATTGTGATGAGATCAAACCTAAATTTGTTTGGAAGGTTAAAAAATTTGTTTTTCCTTCTGATGTGAGTACTAAACCTGTGAGTCCTTGGGATGATAGTTTGGGTGTACACTCTAGTAGGAAGGCTGCTCCTTTGAAGTCCCGCATTCAGTCCCTTAAACCCTTTGTTTTACCTTTTCAGGGTGAGAAGTTTACTGTTGGTAAATCTGAGGAGAGTTTTATATCAGTTTCTCCTTTAAGGAATTTGGGGTTCATTTCCCCTTTTAAGAAAATTTTTCATAGAACTGGTTATTTCCTTAGGTCCTGTACTAAATTGACAGGGAATTACCCTATTTCATCTAGCTTTGGATTGGGCAGAGGTATTTCGGGTTTTTGTTCTAATGGTCTACCTATGAAGGATAGTGATCAGAATAATGCTAACGGGGCACTTAGAGAAATGTTATCCCCTGCTAAGGTTACCTTATGATTTTAATGACCCTTAACTGTCGTGGTTTGTCTAGTAAACCAAAAAAACTGGCAGTGTGCAGGTTAGTTGAAGATCAGCATATTGATGTTTTTTTCTGCAAGAATCTATGGGTAATGGGAATTTGTTTGTGGATGAATTGGAATCCATGTTGAGTGGCTGGACATTTCTATCTGTGGATGCTAGAGGAAAATCGGGGGGTCTTCTGTTAGGTTGGTGATCCAGGTTTTTCCACCTATTGAATGCCCGGGGTGTGGGTTCGGGTCTATGTGCTTCTCTGTTTTCTATTGAACTAAATATGGATGTATATTTTGCCAACATTTATGGTCCTTACAATGACAGAGCAGTCTTCTGGAATAATCTTATGAATTTGGATTGTCTCAAATGTGAAAAGTTAATCCTAGGAAGGGATTTGAATTTCTCCATGGGTTTATCTGAGATTTGGGGTACTAGAGCTAGATTGGATTCCCTCTCTAATTTCTTCATAAAATCTTTGGAGACCTTTGGACTTGTGGACATTGTACCTTCTGTTATGCTTCCCACTTGGACTAATAGAAGGGTAGGGACTGAAAGCATTTGTAAAATATTGGATAGGTTTTTTGTATCAGTTGATCTGTTAGATCTTGATTTCTTTTATCATCAGTGGGTTGGCTGTGGTGGGGACTCTGATCATCAACCTGTTTTTCTTCAGATTCTGAATAGGGGGATCCATATGAGAAGTCCATTCAAGTTTAATGCTCATTGGCTTGAAAATGATGATTTGGTTAAATCATTAAAAGATTCTTGGGTGGCTTTTTCTGATAACTTACATGTTTCCCGTGCATCTCACTTTGCTTCTAATCTCAAGCATATAAAGGATGTTTCTATTGCTTAGTCTGTTAAGAAAAAGGAGATGGAGTTTAAATATTTAGTAGAAATTGAAATTTTGCTCTCTGTTTTTTCTCATAAGATTGGTTTTGGCTTCTCGTTTGATGAGGATAAGGTAGCTCTGATTGATTTGGAATCTTGAAAGAGAAAAATACTCTTGGATCGAGAACATGAAGCCAGACATAAGAGTAGGGCTATTTGGTTGCTTTGTGGGGATGATAATACACCCTTTTTCCATAAATTTGCTAATCAAAGAAAGAATGTTAATTCTATATGGAAGATCAAAGATGATAGGGGTAGCATGGTGGAAGGTTTTGATGCTATTGCTGGGGGCGGTGTAAAGAATTTTGAGACTCTTTTTCAGGCTGATACTAATCTTCATCTTTCAGAACTATTAAAAATTTCTGATAATTTTCCATCATCTATTACTGTTGAGGAGAATTATGATCTTATGACACCTGTTACTTTGGATGAGATTAAATCTGTTCTTACTCTAAGTAAGAATGATAAGAGTCCTGGACTGGATGGGATTCCTGTAGGGGTTTATAGGGTTCTTTTTTATGTAATGGGTATGGATGTCTTAAGGGTTATCGAGGATTCAAGGAAGAATGGCAAAATTCCAGTTGTTTTTAACTCAACTTTCATTGCCTTGATACCTAAATCGGATTGCCCTAGTACCTTTGATGGTTACAAACCCATTTCTTTATGTAATTTCAGTTATAAGATTATTGGTAAGATTATTTCTACTAGGATTAAGAAGGTATTGGGAAGATATATCTCAAATGAGCAGTTTGGGTTTTTTCCTGGTAGTCAAATTCATGATGTTGTGGGTGCCATTCAGGAAGGTATTCACTCTATACATTGTAAGGGTTTAAAGTCTGTGATTTTGAAAATTGATCTATCTAAAGCCTATGATAGAGTCAGTTGGATTTATCTGTGGGTTATTTTAACCAAAATGGGTTTTAATGTATCCTTCATTACTTGGGTTATGAGCTGCCTAACCTTTGTTTCTTTTTATGTTTTGATTAATGGTGTGGCATCTAGCTTCTTTAGGTCTGGCCGAGGACTAAGACAAGGGTGTCCACTTGCCCCTTTGCTTTTTCTTGTTGTTGTTGAAGGTTTGGGTAGGGCCCTATTATCTGCTAAATTAAATGGTGTTTTCAGGGGCATCACTTTTGGAAATAATATTTCATTGACTCATGTTCTTTTTGTGGATGACATTGTTATGATCACTGATGGATCTACTCAGTCTTTATCAACTTTGTATGAAATTTTGATGAATTTTACTAAAGCCTCAGGGATGATGATTAATGAGGATAAATCATCTTTCTATTATTCTGGGCCGGATGAAACAGAGTTGATCTCTTTACAGAATATTTTTTCATTCACTGTCCTAAAAATTGACAGTGGTATGAATCACCTTGGTTTTTATTTAAAACCTTGCAGATACTTACTGAAAGATTGGGATTGGCTCATTGCAAAATCTAAAAAACGTATCAAGAACTGGAGTTATAGATGGCTGTTGTTCAGGATTAAACACCCTTGTAACCTAGGGTCTAGGGTTACCAAATTACTTCTAAACTTACAGACAATTAGCTTTAATAAAGTAGAGAAAGGAAATAGGAAAAAGTATTGGACTCGATTACCGACGGTTGATCCAAGCTTTATCTTCTTCTGCTCTGCTTCTCTCCAAAGCTTTCATGGATGCACCTCCTTCACCTGCAAAGAGAAAATTCTCCAAGTACAATCTTATACATCTATATATAACAGGTTAGATAAATAATATATCTAGTGCTTAATCGAATATATTCATCAACCATAATACATGAAAGAGACTCAACACAATGTTGGAAGAAGAATTATCTTTATTAACAATTAGTGAATGAGATAAGTGTACAACCCAACACCTGAGACAAGGACTCCTCTGCAACCAAAGGACTCTGAGTTTTGCTGCTCCAAGACTTCTGAAGATATACCAGCAGCATAACTTTGCCCTCCAAATTTGATTAATTAATGCCCTCCCCAAGGCCTCTATTTATACTTTGGGAAATAGAGTAATTTCGAAGGTTGAGGAGGTTGAGATGGTTGGGGTAGTTAATGATTAAGGCCTATCTAATCTCCATTAATCGTGATTTATATTTTTTAATGTTGAATGGAGATGTACGTGACTATTAATACAGGCAACCTGCATATGACACATGAGTTTGCTTAAAGGAAACCCAGGTATGCATCTGTACGCAGGTTTTAATGGAGATAGTCGCATACAGTATGCGATTTGTCAATAGGAATAGTTGCGTATGTATGCAAGTTTCAATGAAGATAGTCACGTACGACAATCAACACTTGAAAAATAAAATGGCAAGTTGGTTGAAGAGTAAATGCATTTCATGTCATGCCCATCTATAGTGTTTAGGAAAAATTCAATCCTAAAATGTCCTTTTGTGTACCAACATAAGGAATGTCGCCACTCGAACGAAGAAGTGCCATTTGGGTTGATAACAGATGCCCCCTAATGTGTGAGGTCAGAGGGAAGCGATGGCGGAAATACATTATAATCTTAATCTTTGGAGAACTCAGAAGTCCAATGGAGCAGAGGTAGTACCTAAAACAAATACATAATAATGTCATATAGAAAGTCATATCTGAGGATGCTATGCTCAATATACTGGAACACCAGCTCCTTTACAATATTTGAGTACATCATATAGTATGGGTACAAGACCACGTATATTACAAAGGTGGATCGAAGCCACAATATACAAATAATGATGAGTCTTCAAAGATCTGGAAACTGTGTAAGTGACCACAACATAATCTTGCACAACTTAGTCCATAGATATGAAACTAAGGTCTTCGTCAAAAATATCCCAAAGAACCAGTACAATCCAATCCATGTGAATAGATGTTATTGAAGTTGAACATGGATAGGATTCAACAGATTGTCAACCAATAGGTGATAATTAACAACTGAAGCAAAGGAATTCACCAATAATGAAAGTGAATCCTAAGGTACGATCATCAAAATTCTAGGTCTTCGTCGTCAAGAAGTGCTGATGCAGAACCATACTGTGATAAGGAAGGCAATAGACCCTCCAACGAATCATAAGAGTGACTAGGAGCTGGGTAAAGGAAGGGAGACACAAGTAGTAACATATATGACAATGATGGAATCAGTATATAGACCAGACACAGGGTTAAGTCTTTGAACAGTGAGTACGACACAGAGATGACCCAAGGCAGCTTTTAACTTTACAGATAGTACAACTACAACTAGACTTATCTATCATGTAGGATATCTGATTAGATTCCCCAGGTAGAACTGACAAGAGGAGGAGTAAGAATCTCGAAGTAATAGCTGAACTGAAAGTGAATACTGAGACATGAGTATCGAAAAAAACAGAGAGTGCTTTGTTCAAGGATGACATGCTGCCACTAACTGAGAACCAAAAGAAAACTTCTTCCTTACCTTCCCTGTTAAATTTTAACAAGTCCAGGAAAGTCAACTCAAATCTCTCTTCATTTTTTGACAAGCTTAAAGAGAAGAGGGAATAATGCTTGATAATGTCACTGATTCATTAATTTTATGAGCCCGAACTAGTACATGCTCACTTGGTGTTTTCACATTTAGAGAGTTTTAAAACTCCAAAGAAGACTCCAGGGGGGTCCTTTTTCTTCCAATTTAGTATCCTGAGGCTGAAAAAGTATAAAACATACCACATAAGAACTCTCTTAACTTCCGTAGAAGAAAAGGTGAACCTTTTTCGTACTTAGTCAGGGAGGTCCGAAAAAGGTTAAATTACCACCTACCCAATGCTCCTTTCGAGAGCAACATATAGCTTGAGTTTTACGAGTGTGAAGGAAAGCAAGATCACTCAGAAAGATCCATTTGAGTACGAGAAATGGGGCTTATAACAATAAACTCGATGCTTTGTTTTTGATGTTTAACGAGCATGACAAAGACAAAAATCACACTTGAAATATTTTTCATGTTTAGGTACAGAGCATGAAAAAGAGAAAACTAAGCTCATACGAGGAGCTCCTTTTTCGTAAGTTTAGTCCCTTAAGGCCGGAAAAGTGATAAACCTATACCTAAGAATACTCTTCTCAATTTCATAGAAAAGAGAGTGATCCTTTCTTGTATTATTCCGCATGGTCTGAGAAAGAGATAACCTACCACTAATGTGGATGCCCATTCACGTATTCTTAACGAGCTTGAACAGACAAGTTTCCTCGACAGTCAAGTCTATTTTGAGGAGTTAGACCTGGGCCTAAAGAAACTCCATAACGACGGGGAGTCCTATAAAGGGATAGCTTGTAAAAAGAGACCAAAATTAGGCTCAATTTGGCATGAAAAATAGCTAAAAAAGATTCCCCTGAACCTATGACAGCTGCAGCATGAGTATCGAAAGACAATAAATAGGTTCTAAATGAGGATACTCATGGGAGGAAAGTCCTATTCCACGGAAGAACAATGGTAAAGACAAGGAGCTACTGGTTAAAAATACCATAGTCTGTGGTAGAAGTGTTAATACTAGGATTAAGATGGAGTAGGTATAAATGCAAAATGCATGTGAAATGACCAAAAACCATCCTATATGAGCAAAAACAACTTAAAGATGACCATAAACCTATCGCATGGAAGAAAAGAGATGGTATTAGTTTACAAATTATGAACTATAGGGAAAAAACCCACTTTATAAATAAATTTTCTATAAATAGTTCAAAATATGAATAAAAACTCACCATTTTGATTTTTAACCATAAAAGACAAGTTTATACCTCTACCTTCGATTTCTCGGTGTGGACGATTCGGTGAACCATTCTCAAAACCGCAATTGTCAGGTAAAACTAAACTCCACGCTCTTTCATTTGATCCAAGCAATTGTTAATTTTGAGCCCTAATTTCATGTTTTTAAGCGCCCTAAAAGCAGGAACAATGTGTACATGGGTATGGTATGCTAATAGTCGCATACACGCGTTCTGTATGCGGGTTTCCCGAAAGACAGTCGTGTATAGTACGTGACTTTCCTAAAGAACAGTCGTGTACACTGCGTGAAGTAGAAAAACAATGTATAGGGTGAAAATTTTCAAATTTTACATGAAACTAATGGTTTGCAATTGCTTGTTTATTAGATTGAAAGATGGTGCTTGAGTGGAGGGAGCAGGAACATGAAGACATGGACCAAGAAGCTCTTCAAGATGCCCCCACAGTGAATGTTTTACGTCAAAGTGGGTTATTAAAGTTTTTTTGTGCCTCACCTATGCGAGCCAATGCCCACCTCTTAGAGTTCTTGATAAATTATTGGGATCATGATTTGGGCATGTTTGACCTTCAAGGTGAGTCTTTAGAGATTACTTCGGAGGATGTCTATTTCATTGTTGTTTTATCATGACGGGGAGCTCCGGTGAACTTGGAAGGCACCGGCAGAGGCGGTGAACCTCTAAGTGTACAGAACTATATCGATATATACTACGAGCCAGGAACTCAAAAGAGTGGTAGCTGCATACCTATTGTTTGCATTCGCAACTTTCCTTTATAGGTGTTGACGAGTACTATAGTGAGGGTTGCATGGTCTTCATCACTTCACCTTGCAACTTGAAACCAAATGAGACTAGCAGTAGACTGTATGCAGGGATCCCTATATGACTGGTGCTCGGGAGTGATCCCAATAATGAGAAAACAACTCTCTGACTACAAGAGAGGCAGGAGGAAGAATTTTGGTTATTCCAGCATACTAGTATCCTTCTTCTTTGAGAGAGTGCCGGGTTTAAGTCCTGCAGTTCCATTACCAGTTCGTTCTCTCCGTCAGCCTAGGATGAGTAGGTGGGGAGATATTTTCCTCCACGAGGGAGGCGGTGGATCGGTCCAAAGTGTCTATGATGATAACTTCTACTTTTGGTGGGAGTGACAGTTGCCATCCTTGGAGCAGTTCCCATATGCTAGACTAGATTTTTCATGGTGATACTGACCTCGTCCTCCCTCCAAGAGGAGCATGGGGAGAGTTAGGTAATTTTTATTTTCAATTTTTTTATGAATTTTAAATATAGAGATATATACATATGTATAAGAGTTCTAATCCTTTTAAAATGTCAAAATGCAGATATTGGACTAGTCCACCCTCCTGGGCATCCACGCATGTATGTGCATCTTGTTTTGGGATAGGACCGGGGATTGATTAGGGTTCTTGAGGGGAAGCTGGCCAGGCTTACCCAGAAAGTACCTACCTTACAGATTGAGCACATCCTTGCCATCATGTAGGAACTAGTAGTTGGTGTACCACCTGTCTGTATATGCCTTCTGAGATGAGTAGCCAGAACAGTACTTGTGTACATAGATGCTGTTGAAGAAGCCAGAGTGCAGGGTGATTAAGGGGACCAAGGTGGTCCAAGTGACTAGGGCAGTCAAGCTTAGACCTAGGAGCATTTTATGGAATTTTGATCCATATTTTGTATATTTTTTGTATATTATACAGTTATGACTGGATCTAAGGACCAGAGATTCGACCTATCTATATGGACAAATATTCACACACACACACACACATATATATTTTTGTTGGTTTATTTACAGATGTTTTTAATGTGTCTGCTGTATATTTTCATGTAAAATGTGTTAAATGCCAATCCAAGATATAATTAGCATATGCATCAGTTAATGAATTTTGATTTCTTGGAATGTGATTGAATGTAATGAACTCAAAATTTCTTTCCAATAATCTCACTTGCATAAACTGATGTAATAAAATAGGGTTCCGCACCTGATAAGCCCGATTGAGCTAGGAAACCACCAGTTGAGAGTCCAGTCGGACTTTCAGCTGAGTGATACCATGTGACAAAGCATCCCATAGAAGCTCAATGACAACCCTATATTCAGCCACATTATTGGTAGCAGGACCTAAGCAAGTGCCTCCTAAGGCAACTAACTGTTTTGAGGGCGAATAAATGACCCATGCAGCTGAAGCTAAATTACAAGTGTGGTGACTGGCGCCATCAACAAAACCTATGAAACTCTCGGAAGACATCTGAAACAACCAACAAATGGTATAAAAACACAAACCGACGAACTAGTGTACATAAAAATATATACAAGAAAATACAAGAAAAGTGCTAAGCTTAAGCATAGTACTTTTTCAAGTAGAGCCTATTTCTAGGCTCAACCAGCTTATTCCCATTGAAATCTATCAATTCATATGCGCCCTTCTTTAACAATTTCGACATGATATAAGGCCCTAACCACATAGACCTGAATTTTCCTGCCCCCAGGGGTTCTTTGTCTTGGTCCCAAAGCAAAACAAGCTCCCCCTCAGAGAAAATTTGAGGCTTGAACGATTTATCATATTGGATTTTGACCCTATTTTTATGAGCTTGGTTTGCTGTCAGCGCATCTCTACGCTGTTCATCAAGATGTTCTAAATGTAACAGACGTTCTTCAATCTCAATCGTATAAGGTAACACATGAATAGCATTTCTTAAGGACATGATTTCACATTCAATCGGGGTAACAGCTTCCACTCCATGGATGAGTTGGAAGGGGGGAAAACCCCGTAGCAGTTTTTACATTTGTCCAATATGCCCAAAGTGTAGGATATAGCATGATATGCTAGTTGGAACGAGTTGCATTAATGGTACATTTGAGGATAGTTTTCAAAGTTTTATTAACAGCCTCGACCTGACCATTTGCTTGAGGATAGAACGAAGATGAATGTTCTTGTCTAAATCCTAGCATAGTGGTCACTTTAGTCATCATGCTATTTTGGAAATGAATGCCATGGTCAGTGACAATCACTTTAGGTGTACCGAATTGTGCACTAATTTGATTGAACACAAAAATGCTGCAGTTTCCCCGTTAGCCTTAAAGGTGGGCATTGCCTCTGTGCATTTTGTAAAATAATCAATAGTGACAATGATGTATTTATGCCCCCCAGCCGAGGCTGGGTTACACGTCATGTAATCAATCCCCCACTTCATGAAGGGGCCCACTGAGATGACGGGAAATAACGGAGCGGGATGTGACCACATCTTTCTGGTGTAAAGCTGACAAGGATGACAGCGCTTCACAACTTCCACACAATCTTTAAAGATCGTGGGCCAGAAATAACCGATACCTAATATCTTTTGGGTCGTTTCTAACCCAGATAAATGACCCCCACATGCTCCACTATGGGAATCATTTAGGACAATCTTCACTTCCTCGTGGGTAAGACATCGACGCAAAATGGAATCTACCCCCCTTTGATATAAAGTATCTACTATAATGAGGTAGTTCTTTGCATGTAAGCTTAGTTTACGTTGCTCTTCCCGCGAGAAAGTTGCAGGACACTTCAAAGTCTGGATGTAGATAAGTATATCTCCGTACCAGGGGTCAGAGGTGGAAATCAAAAGGATGTGCTCATCTGGGAATGAGTCTTCTTCAATAGCTACATCTTCCTCTACTGGAAATTTTGCAATGAGCTCAGCAAAAACTAAGGATTTTTTGGATTTAGCAGATTGAAAATCCAAGTCAAACTCTTAGAGAATGACTATCCATTTGTTGAATTTGCCTCCAACTATCCGTTGGGACAAAACATATTGAAAAGGATTAACATCCACCACTACCATCGTAGTCCTTAGTAATATGTAGTGACGAAACCTCTAAACAGCATAAACAACTACTTAGGCCAACTTCTCAACGTGGGAGTACCTATGTTCAGGTCCGGCTAAAGCACGACTGAGATAGTAAATGACATGCTTTTGGAACTTATCATCCTCCTGGACTAGGACTACCCCTATGGTCGACTCAAATGTGGCCAAGTACAATATAAAGTCCCTAGAGTAATCTGGCGGATGCAATAATGGTGTCGACAACAAATCTTTTTTCAATGCCTCGAATGCAGGTTGTGCAATTTCATCCCATACAAATGGGGTGTCCCGTTTTAACAGGTGCATGAAACCCTTTGTAATCTTGGCATAATTTACAATGAAACGTCAAAGAAAATTGGACTTTCCCTGCAGGCTCTAAAGCTGCCTGATAGAATTAGGAGGAGGCAGATTTACAATGGCCTTAACTTTTAAAGGATCCACCTGAATGCCTTTGTTAGAGACAATGAATCTGAGCAATCTCCCTGAATCGACACAGAACACACACTTGTGGGGATTCAAGCAAATTTTATAGTATCTGCATCGTTCAAAAATCAAACGCAAGTGATCTGGGTGGTCGATCCTCTTACAAGAATGTGCAGGCAGATCATCAAGGTAGGGTTCAACAATGGCCTTAATATTGTGAAAGGCAAAATTCATTGCCCACTCAAAAGGTTGCCCCAGCATTTTCAATCCAAAGGGCATTTTCTTGTACGCGAAGGTACTCCAAGGACAAATGAAAGCTGTTTTATGTTGGTCTTTCGGTTTTATTTGAATTTGATTATATCCAGAGAAACCGTCCATAAACAAAAAGACTTCACTTCCCGCGCAAGCATCAATAATTTGATCTATAAAAGGCGTGGGATAGTTGTCCTTAGGACAGGCTTTATTTAAATCTCGAAAGTCAGTACATACGCGTATGGTCCCTTGCTTTTTGTCAACAGGAAAAGGGTTGGATACCCATTCTATCAAAGCTATGGGACAAATAAAACCGGCTTTCAGCAGTTTTTCCACTTCAGCCTTCACTGCCACTGCTTTACGCGGGTTAACAAGTCTCAACTTTTGCCGAACAAGTTTAGCGTCAAGGTATGTTCGGATTTCGTGCTCGACTATAGATGGATCAATGCTTGGCATCTCCTCATATGACCAGGCAAAAACGTTGCGGAATTCCTTAAACAAGGCCGTATAGATCACAATCTCCTTAGGAGAGAAGTTTGCGCCAATATGTACATTTTCCACAACGTTAGGATTTACAAAGATGTTTATAGGGATAGTAGCGTAAATATTTTCCATGTTCCCCTCAGCAAACATTCCTTCCCTAGGTAAGGGATTAATGGGCGTATCAACATCATTTGTCAGTCTCATATGAAACTCCTGATTCTCTATCCTGCTTAACTCTGGAGGAAAATAGGATATATGGTGAATATTTTCATAGATCTTATTTCGTCCGTACATGGCTTCTAGAATGGCTTCATCAGAAGGTAAAACCATATCTAAGCAATCTTTAGAATGCAAAGAGTTTTCTGCCCAAGCAGGCAGGTAGACTTTTTCCAGTTCCTCTGAGACTATTAGGGGGACCAGAATGGGATCAACAACGGTATGGGTGATAGCTTGATAAGCCACTTCCACTACCGATAAGGGCACTTTAGGTTCAAGGTGGGAATGGAGAACCCAAGGATTAGTCCTATCAACAACCGTAGCTATGGATTTCCCCACGCTAGTAGAACCTATATAATTAATCGGAGCTGGAAAATCAAATGTGCCCATCAATGATGCATACATTCCAGCCCCTAGGCTCTCTGAAGCAGGTTTGACCTGATCAATCAATGGTATAGTGGACTCATTAGATTCCATGCGGCCTTTCCGAGTAAAATTGAGTTGGTCAATAGTAACCAACTTCCCTTTGTGTGGAAACGCCACCACCTGAAAGACGACTGATGCAATAGCAGACATGGCATAAGTCCAACTTCTTCCCAAGAGCAAGTTGTAATCCAAAGGTGAATCAATCATCTCTACCTCAACAGACACTTCTTTCCCTACCAGCTTAATTTCAAAAGCCGGTAGGATACCGTGTGGACGGAATGACCTTCCGTCAAAAGCAGTAAGTAGGGTGTTTGACGGGACCAGCTCTGGGGATCCAAGAGATTTCCAACATGAGAAGGACATAACACATGTAGAAGAACCCTCATCGACAATTTCCCTTCCAATGGTCTTTCCACCATGGATGACATCTATCGATAAGGCTACATGTTAAGGTAGGCAAATTTTGACATCAGACAAGTTAAATTTTGCCATGAGACTCGATGAGTCCATACTGCCTAAATTTGCTAAGAGTGCATCCCGCTGAGCAGGACAACTCTGTAACACTTCGAAAGCTGACATTGCACAAGGGATTTGGGCTAAGTCTTCAACTATGGAGTAGTTTGATGTAGCCCAAGCATTAAGATTATGCAAGGTCTTCTTAAAGACACCTTTCGGTATCTTGGGCATAATTTCGGCAGGTTTCTCAATCGTGAGAGGGTTAGAAGTTTCACCTATTGACTTACCCTTCTTTGAGGTCTCTTTTTCATAGTTTTTGTTCTTGGTATGTAGTAAAGTTTGGGATCGAACCATGTTGATATAATTTGGGTCAAGGGCATTTGGGGTGTCCCCTGCTGCATTTGAAGCTGAAGCAGAATTCTGTCCTCGGGGAAAAGGATCCTTCAGGATAGCCGGTTGTTGAGCTTTTAACAGCTTCTGAGCTTATTCCATAAGGGGACAAAGATGGGTAAGGTGATCTTCATGGCACAACTTGCATGGGAATTTCACCTTCTTCTTTTCTTTCTTCCCCCCATCAACATTATTTGTGGGTTTTTGCTTGTTTTGATTTCCCTCCCCTTTCTTTCCTCTCTTCTTTTTCCCATCGGGCTGCCAATTGCCCTTCTGAGATGTTTCTACAAAAACATTTGCATTTTGGGGTGAGGGGGCAAACTTTGCTGCCTCCGCCGTAGAATGTTTGATGGACAACTAATGGATCTGTTTGGCCAAAGATTCTATAGTGGGAGAATTCACAGAACCAACCACACCATCGGCATGGGGTCCGGGCTTAGGTTTCTCTGCATCGTGTGTTGGCCTAGGTTCCTCAGGG
Source organism: Pseudotsuga menziesii (assembly GCA_001517045.1). Lineage (NCBI taxonomy): Eukaryota > Viridiplantae > Streptophyta > Pinopsida > Pinales > Pinaceae > Pseudotsuga > Pseudotsuga menziesii. The sequence continues at coordinate 120,333 of LPNX010311696.1, read as the reverse complement.
ATAATCTCATATATGATCCCAGACTGAGAATATATCAAATCTAGTTGCTGGGCCCTGAGGATAGCTTCTTCCTCGCTCGTCACTCCTGAAGTAGATACATCCTTAGATATATATAAGGCAATAGGGATTTAAGGAACCGTTCTAGTAAGAACTCAGGAGGAATAGTGGCTTTAATAAGGCTCTTCCACCTCCTCCACTCTTGGATGTGATCCAAGATATGGGTGGCCTTGTTCTGCCGGAAGGTAGAAAACAAGTCCATTCCGAAATCATATCGGACAGGAAGCTGGAAGTGAATAAGGAATGCGGTAGCCAAGTCCCAAAAACTGCTAAACGCAGCAGAAGGCAACTCAATGTACCATTTTTCTGCAGTGCTCATCAAAGTTCTTTGTAACAGCCTCAATCGAATTGAATCTTCATTCAGTGAGCTAGAAGAGCACCATAAATGGAAAGTGGTGGCATGAGCTCCAAGATCGTCACCAACTTTTCCTTCGAATTTTGGGATATCCGAGGGTAGCTTCGTAGGGACGGGTGGCCAGAAGGGATCATGTCTCACCGGGTCATTCATCAATTTAGACAAATCTGGCAAGTTTAACATTGTCAGGAAAGGAAGCTTGGGTCTAACACGAGCACTAAAAGTACCAGTTTGGGGATTAGAGGGACCTGCCCCCAAATTCCCATACGTAAAGGTGGGGTTGCACCCTCCTGCCGGTTGTGAAGTGGATGGGTTGCTTTGAAAAGGGTTCCATCCATAAGCCACATGATTGTTTGTGTAAGGTGTAGTATAAGAGGTTCTAGCCGCCCCAGTTGAAACTGGGGTTTGAAATACGGGAGCAGGTATCCCTCCGCTAAAAAGTGAAAAGGGAGAGCTCATGAACGGAGCCAAAACCAGAGTTTGAAAACCTTGACTATAAATGTTAGTGTTTCCAAACTGCATCCCTACATATGAGGGTGTTGGGCCTACGTATGGAGTGGATGGGGAATGTGCTCCCCATTCCAAGGAAATCCTTGGACAAAAGCTGAGGATCCTATAGGACCACTCTGCACAGTGTGTGCAAAGGAAGTAGGAACTGTAGGTACACTAGGAATCCCTGTGACCATTCCACCAGAAGCACCTGCTATACTTGTGGGAGCTGGTGGTTGAACCACTTGGCTCGCTAGAGTTAAGGGTGTAGTAGGTTTTCTTGTTCTAGGGGTACTTACCGGGGGAGGTATCACCCCTTCAGCCGGAGTGACCGAGGTGAAAGTAAAAGAAATTTCTCCTGCAGTAGACATTATCCTGCCCGTAAGGACGCCAATCATGGGTGGATCAAAAGGACAAACATGAATGATCACAGGATCGTTTAAGTCAGTTAGAGGTGTATTAAAATTCCTTGCAAACTCATCATCCTGCAAGTCTTCTATCTCAACTATGTTTAAATTAAGATGGTTTTCCCTAAGTTTTGGTTCATCCGGAACTTCACTAACTCCTATCGGTTCAAAAGAACTGTCTGTGTCCAATCTCTTCCTTTGAGGGGGAGGTGGAGGCTCCAAAGTAATGAGCGGAGGAAGGTTTTGCAACCTTCGTGACCTTCTGATAGGTTGGTACTCCATGATTGTAAATTTGACTCTTTAAACCCCTAAGGTCGGCTAAAACACAGACAAACCACAGAGCAATCACTACAAAAAAATTCCTAAAGCCTTTAACAATCACAAAGGGTACAAAATATGCTTTCCTGAAGAAAGCTGAAAGGCAGTTTCTTGGTGTTCTTGAAGAGGTTCTTAGGCACAAGCGGGGGAATCACCCACTGCCCTCCTACACTTTCAACAAGGGTTACCTTCCAAGCCCATCCAAGGTTAACCAGAAATAACCTTTCGGTTTACCTGTGTATAAACCCTGAATGTCAAGAAACTAGAGGCTAGCTTAACTATACCAATAGTCTGGGGGGATAGTCGTAAGCTTGATTTGTATGCATGGGCAGGGTAGTTGAGCGCAAAACTCTATCTAGGACAGAATCCCCAGATGCGTAAAAACCTTGGTTTACTTTTCGACAAGGAATCAGAGGGTTGTCTCCTCAGCCCAATGCCTTCACGCAACCTCATGCTTAACTCTCGTTTGAGAGGATCTTCCCAAATACTATCAATAAAGAGAAGGATTTACCTATTGAATGCCCCACTATGTATGAATTTATGTACTTATGGGGAGTTTACACTTCCTATCCCACAAGTCTAGCCTAAGCTAGTAGGTGTATGGCCCTATAAAACAAAAATTACTAATAAGTTTTAAATTATAGCGTTTATTTTAAGGGATATTTTTACTCAGAAGGCAAGTGGAGTGAAAGACTATGATGTTATTGACTCGATAAGAAACGTTAAAAACAGGTGTATAAATCAATTTCAAAGCAAATGATCACTACTTAAAAACAAGCTTCTCTTTTTTTTTTTTAAATATAAACTAATGAAAATGCAACTATGAAAGAGAAAACTAAGACTTATTTTTTATAATTTTTGAGATTTTATTTAAAAACTGAAAGTAAAACTACCATATGCAATTCAAATGCAAATGTTTTCAATGCTTTTCTTTTCACTTTTCAAATTCCTCAAATATTACTAATGCACATAAATGCAAAAATTCTTGAGTATGATTGAATAATCTAACTATATAAAGTAAGCAAAAATGAAGTAAAGCAGATTTATAAAATCCAAAGACTAACCACCTAAGGAAGACTTAGAAAACACCTAGCAGGGGAAGACACAATGAATAAAAATCATTGAAATCAATCATGATGTATGGTTAACAAAAATCACAATGTATGGTTAACAGGGCAATCAAACTTATAGTGCAATGCCAGTACTAAAGACCACTAAGCAAGAAAAAATCCACAGAAGGACAGGGACAAGCAACCCAACCCCCAAAATTTTGTTGCTCAGACTTGTACGCGATTGTTCACAAGAGCAACCCACGTACTGTACGCGACAGTCTAATACAACAACCCGCGTACACAGGTCTCTGTACACGACTGTCTAATACAGCAACCCGCGTACACAGGCCTCTGTACACGACTGTGTAGCACAACAACCCGTGTACAGGAGTAAAATTTTTCAATAAAAAGAAAAATTATAAAGGTCTTCAAACACCACTACAAGTATGAACCAAGACAAAACACCACACACTGAATCAAAGCAAAGACTGGGCAAGGATCTACAGAGTTAACCCACAATAGGCTGGGTTCCCCAACGGAGTCGCCAGTTTTGTTGTTCAGGATTAAACACCCTTGTAACCTAGGGTCGGGGGTTACCTGCAACTTACTTCTAAACTTGCAGACAATTAGCTTTAATAAAGTACAGAAAGGAAATATGAATAAATATTGGACTCACCTGATTACCAACGGTTGATCCAAGCTTTATCTTCTTCCGCTTTGCTTCTCTCCAAAGCTTTCAGGGATGCACCTCCTTCACTTGCTAAGAGCAAATTCTCCAAGTACAATCTTATATATGTATATATAATAGGTTAGATAAACAATATATCTAGTGCTTAATCGAATATATTCGTCAACCATAATACATGAAAGACACTCAACACAATGTTGGAAGAAGAATTCTCTTTATTAACAATCAGTGAATGAGATAAGTGTACAACCCAACGCCCGAGACAAGGACTCCTCTGCAACCAAAGGACTTTGAGTTCTGCTACTCCAAGACTTCTAAATATATGCCAGCAGCATAACTTTGCTCTCCAAAATTGATTAATTAATGCTCTCCCCAAGGCCTCTATTTATACTTTGGGAAATAGAGTAGTTTCGAAGGTTGAGGAGGTTGATATGGTTGGGGTAGTTAATGATTAAGGCCCAACTAATCTCCATTAATCGTGATTTATATTTTTTAATGTCGAATAGAGATGTACGTGACTATTAATACAGGCAACCCATGTATGACACGCGATTTTGCTTAAAGGATACCCGCGTATGCATCTATACACGGGTTGTAATGGAGATAGTCGCGTACAATGCGTGAGTTGTCAATAGGAATAGTCACGTACGTACGTGAGTTTCAATGAAGATAGTCGCGTATGAAAATCAACACTTAGAAAAATAAAATGGCAAGTTGGTTGAAGAGTACATGCATTTCATGTCATGCCCATCTATAGTGTTTAGGAAAACTTCAATCCTAAAATGTCCTTTTGTGTACCAACATAAGGAATGTTGGCACTCGGACAGAGAAGTGCCATTTTGGTTGATAACAATGGCTCACCAGGGGTGGTAAGCTTATTTTGATTAAGTCTGTCCTTGAAGCTTTGCCTATATACTAGATGCACTTCTGGATTCTAGTGGGGATTATTGAGAAAATCAGAAAGTTGTGTTTTAAATTTTTATGGTCTGGTAGTGGTCGATCATCCTCCGGATTGCCTTGGACTTCTTGGAAGGTCTTGGCAAATCCAAAATCTATGGGTGGATGGGGGTTGAAAGTACCTGCTCTTTTTTCCAAAGCACTTGCTGCTAAGAGTGTATGGAACATAATTCATGGCTCGGGGCTCTAGGTACAAATTGTCACTCAGAAATATATTAGGCCTCTCACTATGCTGGATTGGATCAGAGCAAAGGACAAGAAGAAATCAGGTATATCTATTTGTTGGAAATATGTGCTCTGGTCTTTTTATCTTATTGGTGATTTTCTTATTTGGAAGATTGGGAATGGAGCTGATGTTCGTATTAGTCTGGATCCTTGGGCAGGTTGTAAATGGCGACATAGATTACCATCTCACTTGATTGATATTCTACATTCTGCAGGCTTTTACTTTTTGAAAGATATTGGGACATCAACAGTGTCTTACTTGATGGAACAAGGTTGGTTAAGTTCTGATGTACTTGGTCTCGTTGAGGATTAAGATATTAATGCATGGAATGGATATCTAGCCATTCTAAAATCTAGTCATATCAGACTTAAAAATGATGATGATGTGCTTGTTTGGAACCAGGCTAAATTTGGTAAGTATTCCCCTAAAGGTGGATACATGCATTTGATTCTGGAACAGCATGATATGGAATCTGCTTGGTGGTGGAACATGATTTGGCAACTTAAGTGTCCCCTTAAGTCAGAAATTTTTTGTTGGTTTTTATTCTCAGGTAAAGCCCTTACTTGGGATATTCTAAATATCAGGGGATGGGAATGTCCAGGATGTTGCTACCTATGTAAAGGTGATGTTGAAACTAATTTTCATATAGGGGTTGATTGTCCTTATACTAAATCTGTTTGGAAGGAGATTGAATCTGAGGTTAAAATTCAAAATCTATGGGTTGGGGACTCAATTCCTTCTTGTATGAAGAATTGGTGTTTCAATAACAAGGTAAAATCAATCAGATCCCTGCCTGTTATTGTAACTTGGTTTATCTGGAAGGCTAGAAATTATAGCTGTTTTGATGACTATACTCCATCTATTGCGCAGGTTTTAGCATCTAGTTTGGGTTTACTTTCATCTTATCCACAGGATAATGAAGTATTAAAGATTAGAATCATCACTGAGGAGATTATTGATAAAACTAAACCTTGGGGTTTTTTTGATGGATCAGGTTCTGGTGATCCACATTTGTGTGGTGTTGGGGGTGTACTTTTCCTCAAAGATGATCATTATTTCACTTTTAAAGCTGTGTTGGGGGTAGGGACTAACAATCTTGCCGAGTTATATGCTTTGAAATTACTCTTAATTTTGGCTTTGGACAAGCAGATTTCTAAAATCCAGGTTTTTGGTGACTCTCTGCTAGTCATTAACTGGATTACTGGTAAATTTAGAATTCACAATTCTCAACTTGCTCAGATATTACAAGAAGTTAACAGACTTTCGGATTTATTTGAGCAGGCTGATTTCAAACACATTTATAGAGAAAGAAATGCATCAGCTGATAAGTTGGCCAATGATGGTGGGAAAGTTCAGAATGGTTATTGGCATATCTATGAGTTTAATGGATCTGAAAGATGTGATTCCTACCAGGTTTTTTAGAGATTTGCTCTTGGTGACAATCTAAACTGTTTATTCAGTTTATCTGATGGACATAGTTACTATGGAGATACTTTTTCTATGATTGGTGCTGATTTATGTATGGAACATTATGTTATTATCTTTTTTTATACAAGACATGTGTACATGGATGATTTTTGATGACTTTGATGGCTATGACTTGGTGATTATGCAGTTGGACAGTTTTTTGCTGATTACTGTATGGAGATACTTTTGGACAGTTTTGATTACTGTTTGGAGATACTTTTGCTTACTACAGTTTTGATGCTGATACTTATTCGACAGCTTGCTGACAACATACATGATATGGCTGATACATGTGAAGTATTATAATATGAAGCTAAAACTTTTATGAAGTATTTGGGGACAAAAATGACTTGTTGTATCCGCAAAAGTTTTTTGTAGTTAAGACTTATATTTGTGATATTTTGTATAAGCTTTTTTGAGCTGTTTGTATTGATCATATGGACACTTATCTTTTTTGGATAGTGGATCGTCTACAACATGTAATTTGTATCTAGTATATAAAATTATGATTTTTTTCTATGGAAAAAAAAATACATATATAATTTTTGCATAAACAATTATGGGATCAAATCTTTATTTATTTATGAATAACATAACACAACTCTACATACATGCTAACCAATAATATGCTTTTATTATTATCCAACCTCCTATTGATCTTTTGAAGAAACAATTAGTATTTTTTTTATAAGTTTTCATCATTTTTTTATTAACCAAATCTATATTGATAAATAGATCATTGAGAAAATACGATGGACAAAGAGGTAAAGTGTATTATATACACAAATTGTATGACAAAGTGGTAATGCCCCTACATCCTGTTAGAATGCATTTTATTTAACAAATTGAATTAACAACTATTAATATATTTTTTAAGCAAAATAATTAACAACTATTAAAGTATATATTTAATTTAACATTGATTAATTTTATCAAAAAATTTGATATTAAAATTAATAATAAAGAGAAATTATTATTATAAAAAAAACTATAATAATTGGAAAATGAAATCTTTAAAATATAGTATCTCGTTTTTTTTAATATAAAAACTCGTTAATATACAATAAGGTTCAACCTACAGTTAATATTATTAACTTATATGTTAAAGGTTTTTAATATATATAATTTCAAATAATTTATAATTTTTTTTTAATTATTTTATATAATTTTTTTTATCTTTATGAATTATTTAAATACATTATAGTAAAAATATTTTTTTTTTATTGTATAATAATTGTAATAAATTATAAATGATTTATTTTTATATAATGACTTATATAATAATTGTAGTAAATTATAAATGATTTATTTTTATATAATGACTTATTTTATAAGTTAAAGTTGATTTTGTTGTATTTATTGAAATTAATAATTATTATTCGTAATTGTTTTAATTTTAATAATGATTGTTTTAATTGTAACATTAAATTTTTAATTTGGAATGGTGGTTTTTTAACTTAAGGTTTATATATTCCTTTTTCCACTAAAACATTGGAAATTGTTAAAAAAATTAAAGCTAAGCTATCATCTTATTTTTTTTCAGGAAGAAAAAGCCTGTCCTTGTTATTCTTATTAGGAATCAAAGGGCACTGATAACACCCACCCAAAAAGGGTTACATCACTGAAAAATACTGCTGGTCGGGAGAGAATCACATCTAGTCGCTGCCAAGGGGAATGGCGTGCAATATTAAGTGAAATTTCCCATCGGAAATCTGTCTCATCATATAAAAGATCAAGAACATTCAGCCCTGTCTATCATGAACCCATGGGATCAGATCTACGATCCAAAAGAAGCCACTCTTTTAATTCTAGAGCAAGTAACCAAAGAGATAAATTATCTTTCCGTGAACATGGCTCAAAAGAGCTGGAAAGAGTCATAAGTGACCAAAAGGTCATCTATAAATTCTGAAAAACAGCCAAAACCTGGATCAAGAGTGAGAGCTGTTTTTGAAAGACTATCTGCAACCCCGTTGTGTTCACGATAGATGTGGTTGAAAGTGAGATCATGAAAGCTTGTAATAAGCTTTTGAGCTTCCCTGCACCAGTGTATGAGTTCTGGTGGGGTGAGAGCAGTGAGACCCTTGGTCCAATTGATGATGACTTGTGAGTCACCATATATATGGACTAGGGGGATTCCCATCATTTGGGAGGAGTGCAGAAGGGCCCATAAGCCCAAAAGTTCTGCCTTAGTATTGGATCCATTTTCGACCCCTAGCGCGAAGTCCAGATGATGATTCTCATTGAGGAACAGACTGTACTCAACACCAGCTGCAGAAGAAGTAGAAGCACCATCGAAGTAACCACATGGATAAGTCATGCGTGGTATCAGACCTATCTGTCTTGCCTTGTTTCTTTTTCTGTCCTTTATAACAGGCCGAGTGGAGTTCATTTGTACAGCATGCAAAATCTGATGGTATATCCCAATGATAGTCACCTTTTTTCCCTCAAAAATGGCCTTATTACGTGCTTTCCAGATGACCCAAATAATATGGTGAGGGATATAAAAGAGGACAGAGCTGCGGGGGTATACAGAAGCCCAATAAACCATAAACTCTGCAATTGTATCAGCTTCAGGAGGAATATACAGCTGGAGATGATCACTAATGAGCCCCCGTATGCTTATCCAAATCGAACAGCGTGAGAAGAGATGGAGAACAGACTCTTCATTTTTATAACATAAAGCACAAATTCCTAGTCCACACTTACCCCTTCGCTGTAAATTATCCCAAGTGAGAATCCTGTTTCTCAGAACCAGCCAAGTAAAACAACCAATTTTGTGTGGGAGGAGTCCATTCCAAAGTGATGAATATACACGACTACCCAATACTGGACTGGAAGAGTACACAATACAATCATATGCTTTTTCAGCAGAGATCATTCCATCTTTTTTGTTGAAATCCCAAAGCAGAGTATCAGAGACAGCTGAAAGGCGTATACCATTTAGTTCCAAATCTCTAGTATACATATTCCAGATTTCTTTCCATTCCCCATCAAGAAGTAATTCTTCCGCAGTATACCAATAATTTTGAGCATCTGGTAAAGAATTGTGAGCCCGAGCAAGAGAAGTTATATCATCTTATACTCTATGGTATTGAACTAGTTTTAAACCTAAATCCTTTTTTTTTAAGATATATTCCTTTTTCCACTAAAACATTGGAAATTGTTAAAAAAAAAATTAAAGCTAAGCTATCATCCTATACTCTATGGTATTGAACTAGTTTTAAACCTAAATCCTTTTTTTAAGATATATTCATTTTTCCACTAAAACATTGGAAATTGTTAAAAAAAAATTAAAGCTAAGCTATTATCTTATACTCTATGGTATTGAACGAGTTTTAAACCTAAACCCTTTTTTTTGGAGAATCTATATATGCAATAATGATATAATGTTTAAAGTGAGTTTATACTTATTTAATGTTATCATTTGAGGTTCTCAATTGATGATTTCTTTTAATAAGAGCTACAAGGTGGTAATGTCTTGTGTTATTGTTAACTAGTTGTGCTGAAATATATTTATTGAAACCAAATTTTAAAGAAAATTTATCTAGGATTATAAACTTGATAAAGAGCACATTCTACGTAGACATTATTTCAAGGTTTTTTTATAACAAGAACCAACAAGATATTATATTATATAAAAGGCTGCATACAACCAGGATTACAAAAAAAGAGTCAAAGCTCTGGAATTCAAACTGTTTATCACAAAATGGCCCGAATTGTTTGTGTTGAAGTCTATAACCAGAGCATTACTGCTATTCAAAAACATTTTTTGAAACCCTTCGAAGGGTAGATACGAACATATTTAGCTAAAATTAAAAGACAGAAAAACATAAGATACCATAAAACTGAAAGCTTCTCCGGCTACTTGTCCTGTGGAGCTTTTTCAGGCTGGGCTGTTGAGGTCTCCTCCATTGGATGATCCCTTGCAGGAGAGGTTTGACAGTGGCTACACTGATTCATGTTGTCTAACTTGTGAAAGGCTTCCTTCATGTATCCAATGGTTCCATAAGCTCATAAAGATCTTTGTGGTTATCTTCAACCCTGGCATCATGGTTTCCCATTTTCATGGCAATCCACTTAACTTCTTCTGCTATAGAATTTCCTTCTTTAACCCCTATATTCACGACGTCGTAGAGCCAACAAATGTGCTTCTTAATATCCTTTAGCGAAGCGTGCAAATCGTTCAGTGTTACTTCTTTATCATTTCTAGCCATGACTACACAAGAATCCAATCCCGTGTACTCAAAAAAAGAAGACTGCATAGTATGTGCTTTGGGAGGCCTTTCCTTATCCTCAATAATGAGAAGACCAAGAGCTGAGGAATGTAAAAAAACTGTTGAGGGAGAAACCAACTTTGTGCTGTGACCAAATGACCCGAAATTTGAGCTGGGGGGTGCTTGTTAACGCCTTCCATTAGTTGTGCTAAGTTTCTTATCAGTCTGAGGGAGGCGACCTTGACATTAATACCCTTCACATGGGCCGCGACGCCAAAAATGCATGTTCGCCAGCTCATCGCCAAGATGTTTACGCGCTTCCGGATGCAGTAAGGTCGTCACTAGCTGCGAATTCGATGAGGAGGAGTTGCTTCCACCTTTGAGCATTGGAAAGTGGATAATTCGAAGGTAGGGGCACTAGGAATTAGACCTAAGCCACCCATGTGCCGGACCTCCACACCATGTTTTTATTCCTAAGGAACATAACTTGAAGTTTTTAAAATGCCATTCACCCTAGAAATTCCAATTTTTAGCTTAGCCCCTTGATTTCCTAAGATGCCTGCGTCCAAATTATTGCTTCTGAGAATGTGAATGAATATTTGGAGAGGTTTGCGTGATCCATTCATAAATCCTTCGAATTTTAACTGCTCATTTGTTGTAACCAAAGATCATTTTCGAATAACTTGAATAGAGTCACCCAAGACTGTAACTTTAGTGATTTTGTTATGCTTGATCTGTTCCATCCCAAAGAGGAGCGCAATCCATTCAGCGTCGTTGTTGGTTTTGCGTCCAAGACCCTAGGTATAAGTCGATACTTTGTTTCCTCCGGGATTGAAAATGATCCCACCCACATGTGCCTCCCCACATTGATTCAAGAATCTTCAATCATTATATTTGTGTTGTTTCCATACCCACATATAAAAAAATCTTCTTCATATTATAATGAAAAGTTAATATATATATATATATATATTATTCAAAATAAAATAAAAATCTCAACAAGGATTTGAGGTCACCCTATTTGTTTGGCAGGGAGGATTTAACAAAGCCTAAAACAATAAATCCAACCACAATGACCTGTATTGAAGCTAGAGTAATCAATTGTAAGGAATTAATATAATTCATAGATTGTCCGAGACAACCTTTAGCAACCAAGTCCTGCACTAGCCTGCTATTTCACATCTACTTGTTGACTATTCCAATTTACTCATGTAAATATATTATATGTATCATTGATCCATGTATATTTTGACTCTTACATGACTGATTTCATTGATTTAAGTAATTGGTGTTGTTGTCCTAAATAGGGGAGACAGACAGAGTCCCTTTTAAAAAAACTTCCCTTGATAAGGAAGACTTATTGAGTAGATAATCTGGATGGAAGACGATGAGAACGAAAATTATTTTTGCATGCTGCCATGGTTCCCCGTAAAAGAACCTATGGATGAAAAGGTAAGGATACTCTGAATTATTCTCAACCCTTTGTTCAATTTTTTAATTCAAAAAGAAAAAAGCTCTCAAGCAGGGTTTACTACAAAACAAACAAAATGGATTTTAATCAAAATCTTCTAGGATTGATTCTATAATTAATGAACAATGTGCATAAAGAGAATTGTTTTCAACATGAGGATTTACAAGAATTTTTTGTGGTAGACTAATAGGTGGCATCTACAACAAGAGAGGAAGCATTTTAATAAGCAAGACGTGGACCAGAGGTATGCGTTGGCTGCAGCTCATGTGGAATGCAATTTTCTCTTGTGATCTAAATAGTGATTTTACTACACAGGTTGAGGTCACCCTACAAAGCATCATTCACAACACTTAAAAAAATAGGTATCTTTTAAAAAAGCGTTAATTAATGTCAAAATTTAATGAAGCAACAAAACTCTGAATATGAGATTTACCTCATTCTTCAACTTTGCATCCTAGCGATTGGAATCATTAGCTCCATAAGAATGAACAGGTGACATCATGTCATCCACGGTAACGCCAATTTCTTTGGAGGAGGGCCAATTGTCGAGATGGAACTCGTTACCGAAACTGGATAGCACAGGTGACATTGGGCCAGAGCTTGAAGCCCAGACCTCCATTATATTTCTCAAAACAGAAAAAATCCACCACGCCATTCTTCATTTCAATTTTAGGTTCTCTATGGCTCATCAAATTTTCTTCATTGTCCATCTCTTCAAACTTGACTAACATATCGATACCACAAAGTCTATCAACCCTCTGAGCGTCTATCATGAAATCAGTTTTTTTACAACACTTCTGCTTCAGAAACTTATCCATAAGCTTTTTGTAACTTCATTTCTCAACAATACTCAACCCTATTTCTTCCATGCAACCCAACAGAGTGGAAAACCCCTCCTAATTCCCCGCTATTTCAAGGATCAATCTATCAAACACAAAAGAGAATCCCTATATCAATGGGAAGAGATATCATAATAAAATAAATCAATAAAGAATGATCTCAGCATAAATTTGAAAATGCCAATTAAACATCATCATATAGATAACTAAATCCCAAATAAATATTGTGGATATGGAAATATTTACTACAGGTATGAATCGATATGAAAGTGCTTATTACAATAAGCTTGTGACGCTTAGTATGAAGTTGACCCTATCAAACTGTAGCGTTGCATGAAAAAAAATCCATTTTATTTATTGCCAATATATTTTATTAATGTAAGACACAAGACAACACGTTTCTTAAACTACGGGTAAGTGGCAGCTACCAAAAAGTTAGGTTTTTTTTTTTTTTTTTTAAATATATTTTTAATTCAAAGGCATTTTTATACATATATTTTTTAGGTTCCAGAGGGAATATATATGAATCTGTTAGGTCAATTAATTTGACATGCATATTTAAATTTTTTAGTTTTCAAATGTTTTTAATATAGTTTGATTAAATTTATTTTTTGAATTATTTAAATATTGATTTAACTTAATTTTTATTGGTCTTTTGCAGGTGACGTTTGCTTGGGTTTTTGTGCCCCAAGACCCGGCGGTGTGATGGCGTAAGCAGTAGTAATGGCCTAAGCAATATTGGAAAATGGTTTTCATTTATTTTTTGGGGGAAGAGAATTCCTTACCCGAGGCCCAAAACACACTTCAAGTAACACTGCAGTCCACAATTCACTACAGTCGATAAACCTTGACTCACACGTGCAGTCCACAATTCACTGTAGATGATAAACCTTGCAAGACTCACAGGTGGCTATTTGCATGCATTCGAGCATTATCAATGCGTTACAGCCAGAATCTGCCCATCATCTGTATTGTGGGGGCCAAATTCTAACGACTATGGTGTCAACCATATTCTGCATCATACAATCAGGAGTATGGTTGTTTTCAAACGCTTACATGGGCTCAGGTCTCTCCAAATTATGTAGAATGTGATGTTATACGGTTACTAGAATGGATAGAATGTTGATTTTCTTTGTTGAGGAACTCTAATGTTTAAAAACTGTGCTTATCTTCTTCATGCAATTGACAGGTCTTGGGTACCTTTGTGACCGAAATTGAAGAACTGGACTCCAAGTAGGTGGTGGACTTTTTCCCTAACTTATTTTCAATTATTCTTTTTCAATGGATTTTTATCTGGAGTCCTATTTCGAATAACCCATATTTATTTTTCGTGGCTTCAGCAAATCATGCGCCGTTGAGAAATCAGTTCATTATGAAACACTTGAGTTGGAATAGACGTTGTAGTACCGAAAGCATCAAGGGTTGTGGAATTATTCAACAACCTACTATTTTCCCACTGGATTGGCAGCTTACCCACGGCCGTTCAATGTAAAGCTGGCAGA
>LPNX010311696.1:77398-104792 GCA_001517045.1 Pseudotsuga menziesii | reverse complement strand
AGACATTTTTTTAATATGGTTAAATTAATATCTCTTAGTTAATATTTTAACATGAAAATAAACCAATATTAGTTATCTTTATCCCAACCAAAGCATGATGGGATAATATTGAAACTTTATTATCATTTTGAGAAATTGAACATTGTAACAAAGTGGGAGATGACCAGAGGGTACTTTTGGTTAAATTAATCTTTCAAAATCAATATATTAACATGAAAACAATAAAGTATATTGAACACAATAAAGATTGGTTAAATTCTTTTAAAGTCAATATATTAACATGAAAACAATAAAGATGTGGAAACTAGTTAGATGCTTTTTACTAGTATGATTTTTGTAATTGAAACTCTAGAGAAGTTTTTGAATATTTATATGAACCATTTGTTCTTGTATGGTCTAATATATTATCTTATTATGAATCACATCATAATTTCTTTGTTTCTATATGGTTATAATGGTGAAATTATTAGAGAAATTTGTTTTTTCTTTAATATGCAATTTTCCAGAAAGTTGTAATTTATCTCTTCAAGAATTTTTCTTTTTTTCCAATTTAAGGTTGATTTTAAAGTTTTGTTAAACAACAATAGGGGATGTTTAGTCCATGGCTCTATTTTTTATCCTAAAAAAAAAACGTGTATACTGGTATCAACACTTTTCTATTTGGGGGGTGTTTTTGGTGTTTTTTTTGCAAAAATTATCATTTTTATGTGTAGAGTTCTCGTTCATAGTATATAGTTCTCGTTTCATAGTATAAGTGGTTGAAGAACAAAAGAGTAAGTGAAGGAAAATAGTCACCTTCGAAAAGTCCAAAAGACTGGTTGAAATATAAAACCAAGGGTCTAAATTTGTTGTATTTATAGGCCCATCATCTTGATGAAATGCACTCAATGCTAATCTATTTTCCTATGTTATTTATTGTGTTTGTCAATGTGATTGTCTGTCATTGTGGGAAGCTTAATAGCGGTATCAGAGCTAAATAGCCCTCTGGCCTGTGTCTAGTGGCCTGTGTCTAGTTTGCATATTCTCTGTTAGCTTTGTGGTCAGTCTACACTTTCGTTTCATGCTTCTAAGGTCCGCACCTCTGAGGAGAACATTGAGAGGTCCATATTGAATCTGTGATCTGCGTGGAGTATACCTTACTACTGGTATCGGTAACCTTTATCTCCAACTGGTAGTAGTAGTATATCTACTAGTGCATTATCACAAACCCTAATTATGGTTACATCGATGTTTGAGTATAGAAAATAATCTTCAAGGTTGTTCCAATACTTAGAAAATTCTCCTCCACCCTGTGACTTGTACCAACGTCCACAGTTGGGTCCTCTCTTACAGAAAACCCTAGTCCATCATTAATGATGAGAACTGGAGCTGCAGTTGCATCCTCCCTACCATAGGAGCTACACATTCGAACCCACGATCATGAGTGATGTTTCTTTAATATCATTGAGCAAACAGTTGTGATATTGATATCGGGCCCCAGAACGCATGTTGGGCAAGAAGATTGACTTCAATCTGTTGTGGAGGGAGCGACTTCAATCTTGTTGGTTGCAACATGTTAGAATTGCTAAATCGTGTGGGATTATAGGTGACAGCAGCAACGCGCTCCTCGCCGTCAAAGAGTAATATCAAACCTTAGTTTATATATATATATATATATATATATATATATATTTCTCAATTCATATTTTATATGCATTAGTGGATTTTCTTGGGGACGAATTAAGCCGGAGGCTTTTATTCTATGAGGTAAAAAGTCACCACGTATATAAATCTTACATTGATGAAATATCACCGCGTATAGAAATCCACATCCTAAGTGTTGTCTAACTGCTGACTCTTGGATCTCTTTAGTGTTTATGAAATTATGACACTATGGATCTTTGCGAGGATACCCTGCATTAAATTACTACTTCATTAAAGCGTCTTACTTGGTTTCGCAAAGCTTTATACCGGAAATTGTTACACAGATTAGTCATCAAATACGGAAATTGCTACACAAATCAGTCATCAAATACGCCAGGATGTATACCGAAAATTGCTATAAAAAAATTCATCGGGTCTTGACATCACCTTCGTTCAGTTGCCAGAAGTAGAGACTGAAGGTGCAAAACATATGAAGATGGAAACCCACGTATCTAAGCTCCTAGAGAAATCAGGAGAATCTGTTGAACGTGTTCTGATATCCCTGGTTGATTCTGTTATGAATGTTTCTGCTTTTATCACTGAGACGAGCTTCTGAGTTTCCAATAGAGGTACCGAGACTTCCATCGCTTGCTATCACAGATCTCCCGCCTCAGTATTAGGACATGTCCGATGAAGCCTTTAATGCGTTCACCATTGCTCGAGTTGCGTATGGGAAGAATTTTGTAAACACGTTCGAGGAGCTGGAGTCTGAAATCCATAAATGGTTATGATTTTTTTTTAAATTCCCTACGATTGGGATGAAACTAAGGGAGTGCCACTACCTGTAATGGGAAATACCAAAATTCGAAATGGAATTGTCCAACAATGTACTCTCTTCCCGGTGGATTGGCATCTTACCAATAACTACTGTCATTCAATGTAAACCAGCTGGATGAAGAAGAGTAATTCATCCCTTCTTATATAAAATCAATGTTTGAAATGTAGCTATAATTGAGAAAAATAAACAATTATATCCTTTTAAAAAAGAGTGGACTTCTATTCTTAGGGAGGAAACAACAATGGTTAAATTGTATATATAAAAATATTTACTGTTTGCATGCAAAGTAGGAGATACTAGTGAAAATATGATGGCCAAAGCTAAGCAAACGGGGCTGAAGGATAGGATTTAATCCCTTTTGATATAAAAGAAATCCATGTTTAAATGGAGCCCATAGACTATGCGATTTTCACAACACTTTTAGAGAGCAAGCCTATGTATATCAGTATCACCTGTAATCTTGCTTGCATTCAACAACCCACTTTCTGCACGCAGCCTATTCCATATTGTCTATCACCTAGGTAACAATTTCTTGGAATTTCATTCATTTTTCTAAAATTTATGTAGGGGATTTTTCTTTATGGATAAAGGAGAATCGCAGTGGCAAGGTTCACCACTTGTCCAGAGGTGAAATGCTTCTTGCGCTGTACTGTACTAGCACATGATAGGCTACAGCTTGTACTAGCTCGTCTCGTCCTGCTTTTATTGATCTGGCTGGCCTCGCGATTCTAATGACCGACATTATAATTTTTTTTAATAGGGTTTAATGTTTTCTGAGTTTTGTTTTGGCTTGTGGTGGTTTGTGATTTGCATGCTATTTTGCTACATGCCAACATCCCTACATTGGAATTCTAGAATAATCCCTTCTGAGATGAGAGATATTCCTTAGCACAACCAACAAGTTCTGTTTGTAACTTTCTTTTTCAAACCAATCAAAGCATGACCATGTCTTGTTCCCCAAAGCTTGCATCTTTCCTTTTGCCTTGGATCAGTCAACCCTACCTTGGTTATCTAGTTTGGCTTCCAAATTAGATTCTTCTAGTATTTAGTTTACAATAAACTCTCTTTTGTAGCTTTAGCTTGAGGTAGAGGTTGGTCCTGTCTTTTCTTGTACATTGGAAAGACTCGATAGTGCTAGAGCGACCTAATCCTCTTGCAAAAATATAAAAAATAATATTACTCGTCTGAGTCACCTATCTCTTGAGAGTGAGAGACGGGTTGTAAAGTCTGCCAGCCAGGCTGCCAAACTTTTCATTCGCTACCATAGATATATAACAAATAAATGTCGAAAGCTTTTGACCTAATTCAGACTGGAACCCCATACACTACACACAATATTGGCATCTTAAACATAAACAAATTAGGAAATATTATGACCTAAAAATATTATGGGCATATTAAAGTCAGAATCCAAAAAAATTGAAATACTGTTGGAATGACACAACAAAATGAATGCCAAACTGACGTCAACCACTTCATTATTATGAAAAGGAAATCCTGTTGTACAGGCATTTACAACACTTTCTCTTCCTAAATATATAGCTAGTCTATGAGATAGATTTGAATTTATTTTAGTTTGCTAATATTGTAATGATCTTATTACATTATATGATATTACTGTCTTGGCAGTATTCTTCATAAAGGAAGTGAGCAATTACCAGGGTATAGTGTTGCTGGATACATAACCATTAGGCAAGGCCCTAGTAAATATATGCAATACACTATTTAGAAATATATAAAATAAACATTGTGAATTACTTTTTCTTTGAACCTCAATAAGGTTTGCTTGCTCTTCCTGACATGCCCTTGTTATATATTGAAAGTTCCAAAGCCCGGAAGTGAACGAGTTTATCTATCACAAATTACTAGTGCATCCAAGGTTCCTCTGCCACCTGAAGTAATTAATTAAGTAATGAAGTCTGTCGGCACAGACTTGACATGTGACTAAGCCTCTTATGTTTTTGGATTCATGGTTATCTCAGGATAAGTGATAAAATATAAAATTCCCATTTCGAGAGCATTTAATTTTCAGTACTAGTTCAATAATTAACCAAATAGGTTTCAAAAGTCAATGACCAAACAACGTAGATGATTCACATACTATGATTCAATGCTAAAGGCATGTTAGTAAGCATGATTTGGTAGAATACTGGTACACAATGGTACATAAACATGTAGACAACAAAGAACAGAGGGTACATATGTCACTTTCAATTCCAAATTATGGCACTAAAGATGGGTAAATGAAAGCATCGGGATATACATGTGCAAATTTGCATCCTTCAAATTGATTTTTACTAGGGGCTTGTTGATATATATATAATTTTATGTTGTTACCAAATACTCAACTTGTGGTTGTCTTTCATTATGTTAATTGATTTTAGGTGTTTGATGTTGGGTAAGAATTGCTTGGGTTTTTGTTTTCTACTTTCCCATATATCAGTATAGAGAGACTTTATAAAATAATGATTATTATAAAAATAGTTGCCCCATAAAGTAACCTTTACTACAACAAATTGATGTCTACTTTACCTTAAAAAGTTGGAGAAGAATTACACCCTAACATAGATTATAAAATAATCCCATATGACAAATCTTGTTTTTTAGTATTTTAGAGGTGTTATTGCAAATTTGTTGTCTTTTTAGTTTGTTTTTATTTATTTATTTATAAAATTTAGATAATTATGCTACTTCATTTCAATCAAGTACATAATACTATTACTTCTTTTAAATCTGATCCCTCCTACTATGCAATGGAGTTGTTTGCAATTACAAACAACCAACCATTGCTACTGCAATGTTTTGGACATTGCCACCATGTGGCTCTTTTCAATGGCATTCTCGTCCCTCATAATTCCAAGGGCTTGTTTTAAGATAGGATTTGAATTATGGATTTATAACTATATAATTGAGGTTTTTTTGTTGTGATTTTTTACAATTTGCAGACTTAAAATATCAAGAAGCTCTATCACTACTGCAAAATTGCTAGTTTACTTTTAAGTTAACCTACAACAACATGTGACAATGTCGGAAACATTGCCACCATGTGGCTCTTGTTGTTTTATGAAATGTTTGTAAAAAGAAGAGTGAATACAAATATAATAAAAACAAACTTGGATACCATAAAATTCATCGATATAGGTCCTCTTCCACTGGCATAACGTAAATATAGGTCCTCTTCTACTGACTTAAACCTACATTTAAAACAAAAAGTTAAGAAGAATTTAAATTTAACCTTAGAATTAGCTAATCTTTTAAAAATAAACACAGACACGGCACATTTCTTAGTTTCTACTTGTTTCTAGCTATGTTTTCCTCTTTACACAGGAAATAAAATATCCCTACCAAAACTGACCATCGCGGGGGTGCATCCGGCAAAAAAACAACCTGAATAGCTCAATATTTAACCGAAAAACAACCTAATGCATATTCGACACAATCCAACCATACACACCTAAAGGCATTACACCGTGAATTCCATTGAAGAAACACAAATTTTTAAATTTCTAATGCCACATTCCACATATTGAAGTCAATACAAGCATGAAAATGATTGCATATACACATACCTCATCCTCGTCACTTGTTCCTCCAAATCTTTGGAAGAAAAAAATGGAAAAGAAGGACAAAACCTTCTCATTTGAGAAGGCGTTGCATTTGTTCACAAAATAGGCTCGAAAACTTCGATTTCTACTAATGTGGTTTTCCAAATATACAAGCATTGATCGTGTCCTTAATTGAAGAGGAGAATCGGGAAGGAGCAGGCACCACTGATGGCGAATTACCACTGGCTCCTTCTGTGGGGTGAAGGACGAATTCGAGTGGCTCACGACCAACACGCTACTACCAATAATCCATGGCATCCATAGAATCCTAGTGGAGTGTTCGACACTGTCAAAAAATGAAAACAGAACCAACCATTAACCATCATACTGAGCTTTTGGAAATACCCCACCAAAGGTTTCCAATTAAGATGAATCCATTCCATGAAACTCAAGTTGATTTAACGATACATACTCCATATGGCCAACCAAGGTTCTAGTTGTTACACCCACCACCTTGTCTACATTAACGTCACGACCCACTACCATGTGTATTTTTTCATCCAAAATCTTGAAAGTTTTTAGAGCATGTTGAGCTTGCACCCATTTCCCAGAAATACAACAACCCCCATCACCTTTAAACTCAGCTCCAGCTTTAGGATGTTTACCACCATGAAAATTGGGCTTTTTGCAATAGTTTTCCATCCTAAAAAATGCTCTTAGGAACAAAACTAATAGGTTGAGGACCAACACCTCTTCGGTCAGGATTCCTTTTAAAAATCCATGTATCGTCCCCTGACATAACATTTGATTGTGTATCGCCTAGATTAGGGGAATCATAGCTCATATCCATATAACCCAAACAATTATATGTCCGCGTAGAAACCCAGTGATGGCCCCAAGAATCAATTTCCTACACAAAATCCATGTTCAAATTGGAAACATCTTAGACTAGTTAAAACTATTCCAACAAGTCCTCTTCCATTGACGACGAGGTTAGGTGAGTACCCTTCTTATGCTACAAGCACCAAAACAAGAACATAAATCCCCATGTCTCAAAACAAAACACCAAAATCTTCAAACCCCAGGAAGTCACATGCAAAAATAAAATTCCTATCCTTTTCTCATAAAAAAACTTGACAAGAGGGAGCAATCTTTGTCTTCGGATGAACTTGAATTTTTAAGTGCAATAGAACAATCTTGGAAAAATAATCCTTAAATCCGATTGTGGGATCCCCTTCTATGCCCTTAAGAAACCACAATGGGGTAGATATTGGTGAAAATTGTTCCACCATTGTGCTGGAAGAAGAGGTGAGGCATGTTTTGAATTTTGAAAAACCCTTGTTTGATCAAGCCTTGGATTACTTTGTAAAAACCCATTCTTTGGTTAATAACCTGAAGATCCCTTTTTTTGGTCTATTGGTACATAGGTGGAGAATGACCCTGCTACCCTGTCACATAATCCCCTTCCCTCGGTTCAAGAACCAATGTCCGCTATCAACTATCATCCCTCTCCTAATGAGGTGTCTATTTTGGTGAGTGGAGGGGTTTCGACTCTAATGATGGGGGACACTAGTATAAATTGTACTCTTGGGGATTATAGAGGAAAAACCCTTCCTACTTCGTTTCCCTCCTATAAATATATGATTTCTAAGAAACCCCTACATACTTTCTCATACATACCTTCGAAGGAAGGGGTATCTACCATAAATTCCATCTGTTTCCAAAATTTTACTCTCTGTAAGAAGAAATGCAAGGGAGGGGATCGGTTTGGGGTTCATGTGGATCCTGCAAGGGGTCGGTTGTGTGAACATCCTTATGTACCCTTATCTGTTAGACATGATTCCACCTCTAATAACTCCCTTTAGTCTTCTATTTTTTGGCCTCTTAGAGATACGCAGGCCACTGAGAATGTTGATTAATGATATTTACATATTTCAATGTCAGGGGTGTGGGGGGATCACCCAAATTTCAAGCCCTTGAAAATATTTATGAACTTATTAAACCGAACTTGTTTATGATTTAGGAGACATTGTGTTTCGTTGATAAATCCTATGATGTTTTTTTTAGACTATTCCTAGGTTGGGAAGTATGTGCAACTAATTCCACTAGTCTTTCTGGGGATTTACTTGTCATATATGGAACCCTTTAGTAGTCTATCTAAAACCTTTCAAAACTATTGGAGGCATGCTTTTGGAGGGAAATTTCAAAGGCTTCGATGAGATGGTTAGGGTCCTAAACTATTATGGCCCCTATTAGGGAGACATGAGTTCGAGGAAGTTATGGGTGACCGTGGTATACTTCAGGATCCTTTCCTAATTCTTAGAGGAGATTTTAACTTGATTCTAGATGATTGTGATGTATGGGGATTATTTTCCATATTGGACCCACTTTCTATTTTTTTGGCCATTTCTTTCAAGAAAATAACTTCAGAGATGTTTGGCACCTACCTGGAGAAATGACATGGTTGGGGAGGCTTCCATATCCATAAGACTTGACATGTTTTTTAAATTTGAAAAGATTTCTTGTCTCTTTCCAAAATTTAGAACACAGTCCACTAATTCAGGGATCTTTGACCATATTTTGATATGTCTACAAATTGGTGTGGAAAAAAAAGTCATGCATTACCCCTTCAAATTTAATCATATCTGGTTGGAAGAGGAAGTTTTCATTAGGTTGGAAAGGGAATTTTGGACTTCTTATGCTTCTGATCCTAAAGATACATCCATGCATAGATTGATGAAGAAACTCAAAAATATTAAACATTAGAGGAAATTTGAGGTCTAAAATGGGCCTCCTAAGGAAGATGATAAAATAATAGTTAAAACAATAAAATAATAGTTAAAATTTTAAAACAATAGTTATTAATTTTGGAGGAAGAATGAAAAAACTACTTTTTTGTTCATATTTTCGACATATCTCCCGCCTGAAATTTGAGTAAAAACACAGGGAGATATGTCGAAAATATGAACAAAAAAGTAGTTTTCTTTTATGACAAATATGTCAATTCAACCACTATGGTTGACTCATTTTATTGAAATTCTATTGGTTCTTGAATTCCAACTCACAAAATTTATTGTTGGCACGTTTTCTTATAAGGCCCATTTTAGACCCCAAATTTCCTCTAATGCGAGTGGTTGTCCATTTGGAAGAAGAGAAGAAACATTCTTAGGTTGGAGTTGCGTCAAATTGAGGAGAAAAATAAATTTCTTTTTACTGAAAATAATTCTGGATGTCTCTCTAGGAGTGAAACTTGAATATTTGTTGGAGTTTGAAGCTAAGGAAAAAAGATTCTTAATATTGAGGCACAATATTGGAGGATTGAGAGCAAAGACATCTAGATCCAAGAGGGGGATTGTAATACAATATTTTTCATAAGTATACAAATCATTGTAAAGTCGTCAATGTTATTTTGGACTTAAAGGACCCAAATGATCACTTGATTCCCTCTAAAAATGACTTGGAGGATGAGTTTGTGAGACATTTTGAATCGATATTCAAAGGTCCTGCTAATGTAAATATATACTACCAACTTAAGGTAATCCAACACTTTCCTAGATTCTTCTCGTGTGAATAAGGATTTCAAGTGGATAAAGAAGTCTCCCTGTGTGAAATTGAAGTAGTTGTGAAAAAAATCGCAAGGGAAAAAATACCAGGCCCCTATGGCTAAACCATGGGCTTCTTTGCTTATTTTTTTGACATTGTTGGTCAAGACCACATGGAGGTTGTGGAAGAGTCCCAGAAGAAAGGGTATGTCTATGGGGCCTTAAATTTCACTTTTATTTCCCTTATCCCAAGAGCTCTAAGACATAGTATTTCAACGACTATAGGCCCATATACCTTTGCAATATAGTGTACAATTATCTCTAATAAATTGAGCGGATCTGATTTTAAAAATGGACATAAACAAGGCTTATGACTGAGTTAATTGGGTGTACTTGAGGCTAGTACTTCTCCAAATTGGGATCCCATTGGATGTTATTGACTGGATTATGGGTTGTATCACTTATACCATATTTGTTTTTCTTATTAATGGATCCCCTACCAAGTTTTTCAAAAGTACTAGAGGGATTAGACATGGCTCCCCATTGTTCCCCCTTCTATTTCTTTTGTTGATTGAAGGTCTTAGAAGGTTAATAGGGAAAGCAAATAAAAAACTCTCTGGTATCAAAGTCTCTTTTGTCGACTTTATTACTCACTTATTATTTGTTGATGATGTACTTATATTAGGGAATGGATCAGGAGAGGAATGGTGTACTTA
Source organism: Pseudotsuga menziesii (assembly GCA_001517045.1). Classification (NCBI taxonomy): domain Eukaryota; kingdom Viridiplantae; phylum Streptophyta; class Pinopsida; order Pinales; family Pinaceae; genus Pseudotsuga; species Pseudotsuga menziesii. Next base: position 94,528 of record LPNX010311696.1, on the reverse strand, counting down.
TTATGAAATTATTAAGCTTTTATGTAACGCCTCAGGGATGGAAGTAAATGTTCAGAAATATGGTTTCTAAAAAAACTTTCAAGGATGATGTATTAAATCAGGTTCTTTGTTTTCTCCCTTACTAGTTGGAACATATTGACAAGGGTTTTAAGTATTTGGTATACTTTCTAAAACTGAATTGCTATTTTACTAAAGACTGGTTGTGGCTTCTGAGAAAGATGGATACAAGAATTAATTGTTTGTGTTTTAAATGGCTATCCCTAGGGGTAGACTTATCTTAGCCAAGTCTATGTTTAAAATTACATGTTTATTGTATGCCCATGTTCAATATTACTACTTCTATCTTGCATAGAATTAGGAAGAAAATGATGAAAAAAATTTATCATTAGGGCAAAGGACAAATAAAAATTTCATTTGGTGCACTGGGATAATATTTGTAGAACCAAGTTTTGGGTGGTGGGGCAATCAAAAACTTGTTATGGTTCAATCAATATTTGTGGTTTAAAATTATTTGAAGGGTTTTGTTTGATACAGGCATAAGGGGTGATATGTTTAGGAAAAAATATCCAAAAAAGTCCTTGGTGGAAGACCACTCCCTCTTAAATAGGAATGTATTATCCCGACCCGGTCATTGTCACAACTGGACAAATTCTCTAGACAGCATCATCATCATCATTGGATTGTCATTGTTGGATCATCATCGCTATATAATCATCGTTGGATCATCATCATTAAATCATCATCGTCAGATCATCATCATTGGATCGTCATCATTGGATAATCATCACTGCTGCATGAATTCACATCTTATCGACCAATGACTAATGAAATATTTTGAATCTATATATCATACTTATTTCATTTTTAATATTCAATATGCATCAATTAAAAGTGTATACCATGTTAAGTGAATATACATTTGTACTGAATTGTAATTTTATTTTCATTAAGAAGTTGGTCGTTAGTGGGATGCACTTCATTTATACATCATAAACAATCTTGATTGGATGAAGGTATGGATTGAACGATATAAATAATATGGTAATGGAATATCATGAGAAGGTGTCGCTTCATTGGTTAAAGAATCTCATTGTAATGGAGAATACCAAGATTACAAAAAGAGAAATTGATTTAGCATATGGTTTAATTAGAACACCATAAGACTATGTGGTGCAATGGTCGTAAATTTAGTATAAAAAATTTGGATGAAATGAAGGAAACTTATGATTATGGGATAACTGCAGCCTTTGAGGTGACCAATGTTTCCTCTAGAAGTGACATACATCCATAAATATCAAAAAATTGATATTATGGGTGTTTGGAATATATTATTCAGTGTGATTTTATCACTTTCAAATTAGTTATGTTCTTTTTCAAATGGTATAGGTTACGATTGAATCAATGTGATCCCGATAGAACTATTATTGAACATGATAATGGATTTACCATGGTTAATACAAGGTTATTTCAGCCAGGAATGGATCCCTATGTTCTTCTAAGCCAATGTGAACATGTATTTTACTCAGAGGCTCTACGTAGAGGGGGTTGCTCATTTGTTGTGAGACATGATCCAAAGGGAATGCCAATAAAGTGTAATGTCGAGGAAGATAATAAAGAGGGTGTTGAAGAAGAAGATGATGATGAGCATGATCAACATGATTTAGAGCATCATGTTCTAGAGGAAGATGATGCAGAATTACTTGAATCAGATGATGTAGTAGATAATATCCATGAAGATGATATCGAAGATGACATGATGATCGAAATTGACATCGTTGACGATGATGATATGTCCAATCCTTACAATGTTGAATTTGGATTGGATGATAGATATGATGACTTGTATGAAGAAGATGATGAATTCCATTGAAGTTTATGATTTATGCCTTAATATACATGCTCTATTTTATATATTGGGTATTCTAAGTTTTTTTTCCATTCTCTTGTATGTTGGCATATGTTATAAGAGACAGTTCTTCTTAATCATGACAAAAAACTCAAAAAATTATTTCATCTTGGACTCGTCGCATGGTCCATACGACTTCACATAGAAACCAGTGTTTCTCTGGGTCTTCTAACCCATTTCCATTGAATATCGGCACCTTAATATCATTTCCAACCATTATATTGGTCCTTGGCACCATTGGATAAAAATTTTAGCTAGTTGGACTTCCTTGTCTACTATTCCCACAATTATGATGACTTGTATTGAAAAACCCACTAGGAGATGAGTTTTTGGATCTTACCTCCAGATACGTTCACGAGGTCGTAGGTGTGTTCTATCTGTATTCTAGATCAGGGGCTTCTTCTTATTCTTCTTCTTCCCTTTCAGGGATAGGTTGGTATTCCTCTTCTTCATCACAAGAACCTCCTTCAAAGTGTGACATTAACTCGTAATCTTCTCCTCTAGTCAGACTGCAAATTCCTCTTCGTGTCAGTTATTCTCATTTTTTTCGACCGAAATCTCCTTCCACTTCTTAAATTTCCATCCTCTAATGAAGTTCTGTTATCACCAGGGAACATTTCAACTAATTTTGCTCCATTTTTCCCGCACTTCGTCTGCAAAATAACCCAGGTCTTTATACACAGTTCTTTACTCGTCAGATTCCATTATTAGGATTCCTTTCTCGCATATAAGTATCTTTATCCAATTTCTTAAAGACGTCAAGTATCTTCCTCATGTTCCTTGGAAACATTTTATTTATGCCTTACTATATGATGGTATTATGTCAACATCAAACTCAGTAATATATCCCTCCAAAATACTGTCAACCCAGAAATCTACAACCCTAGACACAGGGTTACTAATATTCTTCAGTCATTAAATCAGCTGAGGGTTCCACTCTGTTGGTTCTCCTCCTTGGAAATTTTTTCATTGGGTTGATAGCTTCAACAACCACTCATACAACAAAATAGGAAAATCGCAAAAGAAAATTTTAGGGATATCTGTATAGAGGTATCACTCCGACCACTTTTTCAAGCCCAATCATGATCCTTTACTTTCTTCTTGTGCAAAATTTAATGCTTTGGAATCCACCCACTCTTGGATTTATGGCTTCGTCAGGTGTCAAAACATATCCCTCACAAAATTATTCATAGTCCTAGAAACGAAACCATTTGTTAGTGTTTCTCCCTTTGACCCAGGTTCAGACCCTTGTTAGTCTGTAAAAAAATCCCAAGATATCCTCTCAATAGAGCAAGGCTCAGTTGGAAGCACCTGCGATGTAGTTGTAGTCTCACCCGAGATATCTCTTATGGTTAACTTCCATAACCAGGTTTTTGGAGTTGTGTGGGGATTTCCTCTTCTTTAACACCTTAATAAATTTCTTAGCCAAATACATGGGTTATTATATGGGTTCCTAGTGCATGCATTCAATATATTACTCTACTCATATGTCGACAGAGATTACAATAGTTAATATAACTCCTTATTAGTGGTTTCGACTAACAATCGTGCAACATATGCATACACGCATTCGTTCATAGGAAAATATACATGCATCTATTCACAACATACATTCTAATTGTGACATAAACACACATTCATAACATATACATATAGACAAAATTTAACGTGGAAACCATTCGGTAAAAACCACAAAGGGGCTCTCCATTTGTCATGAAAAATATATGGCGCCTTTCATATGTGCACTCAGCTTTCAAACTTCGTTTTAGATATTCTCTCACAATATATACAGACTTCCTTCTCCTCTCATTCTCTCCAGTCTCAGGTTTTTGAATCTTTCTCTCCTTCACTCTACTTAATCCACACACATCTTGGATCAGCCCTCTCTTCTCTACAACTCTATGACTCTTTGATCCTTCAACTCTACAGACATACAACATACAATGATGACTAAATAAGATCAACCAGGAAGTAACCCAGAGGAAGTAGTTCATAGGAAGTAACCCGTACACTGTTTATATTTTCCCTCTTAGAGACACTTACATGTTGTAATCAATCGAATATTTTCTATTAGATGACAGGCTATAATTCTTATTCTCTTATATTTAAGTTACAACTGTCAGTATGAACTATCGGCCCAAAATACAAATATGCTTTATTCCATAAAGCACGCATGACTCTAACCGACTTCTTACCAATGATCTCTCAGGATGTCCTTTTCAACCGCTACACGCCTTCTTATATCATCATTCCTTTCATGTTAGATGATCTCGTCTCAGCTTTCCTTCTGTCGCAACTTCCTCTACAACTGTTCCTTCTGTCGTAACTCTTCCTCCGTCACAACTTCCTCTTTCATGCAACCAAACTCTTCATATTTCCAAGTATAATTCTAGTTGAAGTATGCATATCTTTACCCAGGGCCAACAGTTCTCATTTTGATTCACAACCCAAGGTTCTCTTTTCGATTTGGATCTCACGCATGCCATTACTTGACCACGGTTCATCTTGGAGGAAACATTTAGGGTTCTCATTTTGATTTGGAGCTCATGTGTTCCATTACTTAACCACGGTTCAACTTGATAGGTGACGGTGTTGCATACAAGTGATAATATTGACGAAATTAAAAGTATTTCTCATGTATCAATGAGTAACCATCACCTCCTTATACACAATTTGAAGCTTGCATAGACTCTGTTGGGGCTTGGAAATTTGCAGGCGACAACAGTAAGGGATTCTCCCCAATCAACGTTCCCAACTAGCCCATTGACTGTTTGGTGTAGGGAATCCGTCCGGTTTGCGGTCCAGCTACCGTAGGTCAAGGTACAAAACAACAGCTTTACCGGTTGCAGCTCGGTCCACTAAGTTTTTTTGTATTTTGACTTAAAAATGAAATGCAAGTGCCTAACTAATAATGTGGGGTGATAAATTGCAAGGGCCCGTCACAAAGTGATGTGCATGTTCTTACCTCTCGTCTTAAGGCGCGCAAGCATTTAAATCACATGCAGCAAGTAAATGAACTAGATACCTAAATCTATCCCTAGGGAGCAATGTTATCATTCGTTAGTGAGTAATACATTCCGTACATGCATTATGAACAGTTACAGACAGCTGATACTTCATTCAAAACACATGAACAATTACAGATATTCAAACAACCAGATAGCCGATTATTTTATGAACAACGTTTATTACTCACAGTGGAAGAAATCCCAAAGATACTGAAGAACATTTAACAAGAAGATAGGTTCTGGAAATTAAATACTCTCACAGTAAATGAAACATGGCTGAAAACGAAATAATTCCTCTTCAACATTATTCATTGAGTCGCACTGATATATTCCACATTTCACTCTCTCCAGCAGGCAAACTTTGCAATTTCCTTTGCAAAACGAAGTAGTTCCTCTTACAAGTAAACACTTACAAAATTTTCCAGGGAAAAATCCCTTTCTCATTCCTACTTCCCCATATTTAAACTACGCCCCCCATCGTTTGGGATTCCCCAGCGTGCGACTTTCCAGTCTCTCCCAACCTTTCAGCTTCCTCTTCTGGCCGTTTTGTCTTCCCAATTATCTTCTGTGTGCGTTCATCTCCCCATCAGTAATCGATAGGTCTTCTTAGTTTGTGCCTCTGTCATTTTCTTGTGTTGTCCTTTTCTCCACTTTGTCCTCCTTGTGACCCTGCCGATTTCAATCTGACCAAGCTAAGCCTTCACTCTGGGTCGAGTTCCTCCTGCAAAACAACTTCAACGCATCATTCGTTGAAATGGGATTTTAAACATTAAAATCATCTGCTCGGAACGGTCAACCAACAAGAAAATAGCTAGGTGATAGTCTCGAATAAGCCTTGGGTGGGAAGGTTATAAATCGGCAGTCGACAAGGTTTGGGCATCGGACGCTAAACCACTTTCCCGGCCGCAATGGCGGATGGGAAAAGACTTCAGGCATGCGACGGAAAGGGCAGGAAAACTTTAAGTCGGAAGTCGAAAGTCTTTGACATCGGAAGCGAAATCGATTCCCTGGCCGCAATGACATATGAAGAAAAGATATAGTCACGCGATAGACATCGGGGAGCGGATCGTTTCACACTTCGGAATATAAAACGCTCTGAGAGCCACAACGGCGGACGAGACAAATATTACAGCCCCCGATTTAACATAAAAGATGCCCGAAAAATCTAAGTAATGAAAAAATCAAAACATTGACGGTCCAGCTGATTCACCTCAGAGACAATGGGCAACTGATCGGATGGGTTTCTGGCTAACAGGCCACATTCAATTCTGCGACCAACAACAAAATCTAAAAACATGCATCCTCTGGAAATAGGCTGTCAAAATAATCATTAGAATCAAACAAAGCTAAAGCAAGACCAAACCTTCATGGATCAAATGGAAACAGAGCAGCTTTAAATGGAAAGGAGGGGACCCAAAATTTAAGATATTTGGGGAGAGAAGTTGCAGCAGCAACAACTGGCGATTACCTGGTGAACCCAGATCTCCGGGTTATTAACCTTTGAGTGACAGACTATTTAACAGCAAAAGCATCATATTGAATTCTTCCAGCAATATGGATTTCTCAAATGACCGAAGTGTGTACCCTTAATCATTGATGACAGTCCAATTAGGGAGAGTGGAAACCAAAATCGTCAAGTCCAGATAACTATGCCGAAGCCGGAGGATGAATTTCATTATTACCTTTGTCTTCAGGTGGCTAAAAGCTTTGGACACCACAGGATTGGAGCATATGGGAAACAGAAATATTCATTTGTTCCTCATTCCCATGCCATTTTCACACTTTTCTTATGCTTGTGGACTTTTGTCCTATTTCATATGGGTTTGCTCACATGCCTTTCTTACTGAATTTTGATTCAGGATCCTCTATCCCATAGTGTCCTTTTGTGTGAGTGGTGTACTTCAAGTTTCAGCTCACGGACAGAGAGGATCTTTTGGCAATTCAGTACTTATGATTTAGCTCCTACTTCGATTTATGCTGCTTTCATAGGAGTTTTGACTCTTTCTTTGCCTTTTGGCATTTGTTTCTTGGCATGGGATCATTTATATTTAATACACTGTTCACTTTGCTCCTTTCCATGGGTCCTTTGTTGTTGCTCCTTAGAACATTTTAAATGTGACGTGGATGGAGCCTTGACATAGTACCCCAGACTCCTCGAATCTGGCTTATTTCACAGGGGTTAAGCAGGACTTCAATGCACACAGAGTTCTTCGAGAAAACTTCTATACTGGAAGAAATTCTTTCATATAAATTAGCAATACACAGTCTAACACCAAAATGTTTATCAAACCCAAAAATTTCGGATGTATTCCATGCAACCGCGGGTTTGCTCCCTTTATTGAACTCAACGAAACAAGCTAAAACGAAATCAACAAAAGCAAACTAGAAACATGACTCAAAAGACAGTCGGGCGGATTATTTATGTACAAGACAGAAAAAATCAGACAAACTCAGGAAAAATAAGGTTTGAGAACCAAAATATTTACTGGTAGGTTCTCCTCCCACCCTTGCAGATCTTGCAACTTGTAGGTAGAAGGACCAAGCTTGGCTGCAATCTGAAAAGGGCCTACCCACAACTGCTGGAATTTGGTATGCTTTCCTTTCTCATCATGGGGGTGGTCCCATTTGAGGACTAAGTCTCCCACTTCAAAGTCTTTTGTCCCAGCTTTATGCTTGTCAAACCATCTCTTAACTGACTCTTGTTGCTGCTTAAAGTGTTCCTTGGCTTTCGACTTGGCTTCTTCAGCTTTCAGGAGATTATATATTCTTATTTGTAAAACTTCATCATCCGACCCCCTAGACTCCTGAGCTAGAATGGAATATGGTAGCATGATATTGGGAGGAAGGATGGCCTCTTTACCGTAGACAAGGGTATATGGGGACACTCCAATTGCAGACTTGGGGGTGACTCTATCAGCCCAAAGGTCATTTGGTAAGGCTAAGTGCCAACTCCTCTGGTTTTCTATTACAGTCTTCTTCAGAATTCTAATGAGGTTTTTATTAGAGGATTCAGCTAGGCCATTCCCTTGTGGATAGTAGTTAGCAGAATAATGCAATTTCATTCCTTTATCATGAGAAAAAGCAGTTAACTTAATTGACGAAAAGTATTTAGCATTATCAAAAACTAACGAAATTGGAACTCCAAACCTGGTCATGATATGATCTTGCAAAAAGCTGATGAATTTGTCCTCATTTATCTTGCGCAACGGGACAGCTTCGACCCAGCGCGTGAAATAATCAGTAGCGGTCAGAATGTACTTGTGCTGCAGAGAGGAATTTGGTTTTATTTCTCCAATAATATCTAGCCCCCATTGCTCGAATGGTTCCGTAATCACCACCGGCTTTAGAGGTGCTGCTGCTTTAGGCTGTCTCCCACCACACCTTTGGAAAATATCACATTTTCTGACATGTGCATGTGCATCCTTGAAGAGTGTAGGCCAATAGTAACTGACTCTAAGGATTTTGTGGGTTGTAGTGTCTCCTGAATAATGTCCTCCAGCAGGACCGTCATGTAATTCTGACATTACTTTCTTAGCATCTTCTTTCTCCAAGCATCTCAGAAGGACTCCATCGTAGTTTTTCCTGAATAGTATTCCTTCAACAAGTTGATAGGAGGCTGATTGAAGACGCAACGCTCTTATTTGCTTGGAATTCCAATGCTCTAGCAGCAGCCCTGACTGTAAGTAATGTACAAGGTCTCTATACCAAGAATCGGGAGCGGTAAACGAAGGGCATACATCCATTACCTGTAATTCGACATCATCTTCCTAGGCTTGTTCTTCATTGTTCCCACTTTTAGTCATCAATTTGCATAACCCTTGACCTTTGACTATAGAGGCTGGCTTGAATTCAAGGTCGTACTCTTGAAGAGTTGTTACCCAGTTGCCCCTCCTTTCTCCTAACTCTTTCTGTATGAGAAGGGATCTTACAGCTGGGTAGGGGACTATTACCTTGGTTCGATTCTTTAATATATAAGGTTTGAATTGCTTCACTGCCTTAAACACTGCATAAGCTTGCTTATCAATGGCCGGGTAATTTAACTCAGCCCCCTGCAGACCAGTACTCATAAAGGTGATTGGGAATTCACCCCCCCCATCTTCCTTTTGCGTGAGTACAGCTGCCAGCGAATCATCAGATGCAAATGTATACATAATAAAATCTTTATCAAAGTCGGGGCTTTTCAAGGAGGGAGCGTGTGCAATAGCAATTTTAATTTTGCTGAAAGCGTCCTTCTCAATATCAGTCCACTTAAATTGTGCATTTTGTTTGACCATCTGATGTAGTGGTTTGACAGTCTGAGCGAAATTAGGCACAAACCTTCGTACAAAATTTATGGTTCCCATAAACGATTGCATTCCTTTTTTATTATGGGGCATGGGAATTTGTTCAATGGCCTTAATTCTTTCTGGGTCTATAGATATACCCTTCTTTGAAACTATGTGCCCCAGTAACTTTCCCTCAGTGACGGTGAACACGCACTTCTTAGGATTGAGGGAGATGCCATATTTTCGACAGCGTTCGAAAATTTGCTTTAGGTGAAAAGCGTGCTCTCCTCTTTTCTTCGAGAATATTGTAATGTCATCAAGGTACACCACAGCGCTTCGTCCAATTAGTCCATGGAAAGGTATGTCCATAGCTCTCTGAAATGTCGCTCCAGCATTAATCAGTCCAAATGGCATCCTTCTATAGGCAAAAGTTCCCCATTTTGTTCTGAACGTTGTCTTTAATCTGTCTTCTTCGGCTACCAACACTTGATTGTAGCTAAAGAACCCATCTAATAATGAAAACAGTTCAGAACCTAAAACCATTTGCAGCAGCTGCTCCATGGTTGGCACAAGATAGTTATCTTTATCCGATGCGCGGTTTAAGTTCCTGAAATCCACACACAGTTTGATTTCTCCTGACTTTTTTCTAACCGGTACCAGATTTGATACCCACTCAGAGTGTCTAACTTTAAAAATGATTCTAGCATCCAACAATTTCTTTACCTCACTCTGAATCAGTGGTTCCAGTTTTGGATGCATTTTTCTCAAGGGCTGCTGATATGGCTTGACTCCCGCCTTGATGGGAACAACGTGTTTGATGATGCTAGTATCGTATGTCTTCAACTCTTGGTACGTCCAGGCAAAAACATCTTTGTGTTGTTTAAATAGACTGATGAACTTGTCTCTTTCTGTCGGCAAACAACATTTGCCAAGATTCACGAACTTAGGTGTCGTTTCAGTCCCCAAATTTATCAGCTCGAACTGTAGAGTTGAGCTGTGAGTTTTCACGTTGGCGGGTCTCCTAAAATTTTCATTCAAGTCAAACATCTTTTCTAACGTTCTGGCCCCTTTAGGGATGAAATTATCAAATTTCATCTCGGCCCGGTGCTCTTCATCATCAATAATCACTCCTTTCAATACCTCGTCATTTGTTAAACATTCTATAATTTGCTGGTCATCATCGAACACACGCAAGTTGGTAATCATATCAGGTACTGAAGGCCTGAAAAGCAATTCAACAGTACATCAATTATTTGAGGGTACAAGCCTAGCGGCCGAAGTAGCTAATAAGTCAGCTGCTATGTTTTTAATTCTTGGGATTGAAATAATGTTGAATGCATTAAAACATTTAAGAAGGTCCCATACCTCATTCTAGTAAGCTTTTAAGTGAGGAGAAACACAGTGGATTTGATTCCGGATTTGTTTCACAATAATTTCAGAATCCCCAAAAACTTTTAAATTACTTACCTTCAAGTCAATCGCTTTCTTGAGTCCCTGCACCAGTGCTTCATACTCAGCTGTATTATTAGTACATTCAAACTCTAATCTACATGAAAGGAAATTTTTATTCTTCTGTGGGTCAATTAGGACACAGCCGGCCCCTGACCCTTCTAATGTCTTAGAGCCATCGAAAAATAAAGTCCAAAAATCATTAACTACCGAAAATGAATCTACTCCTACTGCTAAGTCTACTATTTTACAGTCAATTTTTCCAGCCTGCGAGAATCGAAGGAGATCAGGCTGGGTATCAGATGGGTTGCCGGCTTCTTCCGCTTGATAATTCCCTGGTTCCAACTCAAGAAAATAATTTCCCAATACAAAATCCACAGGTATATTCTTTTCATCCAGTTGGGTAACATTGTACTTCATGTGGGGTTCTCTTAGAATCTTGATCTGGTTTGGACTCCCTTTGTATGGCAACCACAGGTGCGACCAATCTGAAGCGAAATATCCATTTAACTTGGCTGACCAATCTCTACTCAGGACCAGACCGTAAGCGTCTGGTATATCAGCCACTATGATATTAATAACCTGGCATACTTTCTCATTGGATGCCAAACGGATTAGGACGTCTTTCATCTCACTAATTACCTTAACGTTTGTCCTATCCAACTGAACCACCCTCCACGTGGTCGGCTTTGGCTGCCCATTTATCTTCTTACATACTGATATAGGCATGACATTAATGGATGCCCCTGAATCTACCAAACAATTGTGCACATTATGATTAAAAATTTCAAACATTAGGAGGAAAGGTAGATGCTTAGCTTTAGACTCACCTCCAACGCTGGTTTCTCCGATTTCTTCTTCGTCCTGAGATTGATTGTCAGTGGGCAGCTTGTCATCTGATGCTTCGAGTGCTTTCAACAATCTCTCTTTTTGATGCGGCACTTTGCACATTTCAAATAGTGGAACATTCACTTTTACCCTTTTCAAATCCTCCACAATGTCATAATTCATCGGTTGTCCAATTGGATGTAGTTCGTGAGCATCTCCTTCACTTGGCTTGGCTATTGTATCATCTTGTCTAGGACTTTGGCTGGTAATAGTGAATTCTGGAATCTTATCAGTCAAGGATTTATTTTGAAACTTCTTCTTAACATTTATCTGCAGCCTTTTGATCTTTGGAAGAATAAGACTATCATCCTTAACCGCTCCTTGGCTTCTTGTGGCCACGTTGGTCTCCATAACACCCTAGCATCCCTGAGTATTTTCTTCTTCAGCATCAAATAATGAGACCGAATTCCATAATGCCAAGTTCTCCTTTTCCTGATCTTCATTAGACGTAGAGGCAGAATTTTCTTTTCTTTCTTCATCTCCCTCTTCTGTTAACCTAGAATCCAGCAGTTGATTCATCACTAGTGTCATAGAGTTTATCCATTGTGGACAATTTTTTTCAGAGTGTGGCTGTTGATGGAAAGTGCAGAAATTATCCATGCCGACCACTGTTAGATTCATGGACGCAGCATTGTGAGGAGGAGGATTAGAATGATCCTTGTCCTCTCTTTTCTTATAATATGGCTTATAAAACCTTTGTGCCTCCTTTTCTTTTTCCATATCTATGATCTTGTTGGAAAGCTTTTGCATCATCTTGGCCATATTTTCCAGATCTGGCGACTTTTCTTCCTTAGGCTTAGCGAACAATAAGGCTTTTCTCCTCGCACCTTTCTCTCCTGATTGTTCCGGATAATCTTCAATACTTTCTCTTTCCGCTTTCACCACTTCTGCCTCTTCATAGGTCTCTGTCAGAGTAGGCTTGGCCCTACCTTTCGCAAACATGGCCAAATCAGGACCCAAAGCTTAAGTATAATACTCAATTAATACTTTGTCTGAAGGCTTATCTGTTTCAGAGAAGTTCTTAAGATATGCTGCAAACCTTTGTGTGAAACTGTGCACTTTTTCCTTTTTCTCTTTCTTCAATGCACATAGTCCTTTCATAAGGGCAGCATGAGTCTTTTGGGTCGCATACTTACTTCTAAAAATCCTCTCAAAGGTGTTCCAGTCCGGAATCGAGTTAGCAGGAAACCCAAAATACCATGAAGCTGCAGCTCCTTTAAGCGTATGCAGGAAAAGTCGACATACTACATCTTCATGCTCCCCAGCCCTTAAACTCTCTATTTCCAAGTAGAAACTCTACAGATGATCATCCACTAGGATCTTCTCATTGGGGTCAAATTTAGGCAGCAATTTTTCGAAGGATTGGGGTAAGTCATGTAATGGAGGTGTTAGATTTAGAGGTGATCTGGCTCTCCATGCAGGCGGTGGATTTGTTGGGTTGGGGGGTTGGTTTGCATTCACGCCAGCCATGAGTCAGGGTGGAGAGTGAGGGGGTGAACCAACAAGAGTTTGTGTAGGAGAACTGTAAGGGGTATCTGGACCTTCTTGGTTCAAAGGTAATTCAACCTCCTACAGAGCAGTCTCTACCAGTTCTTCCCAGTCTCCAACCAACACTGAATCTTCTGCTATAGGACGGTCCTTCTTCTTGTATTCTCTTCTAGGTAAGTCAGGGATAATTGGCAACCCTCCAAGCTTCTTTACATATGCCCGGGTGTGTCTTCTTAGGTCGTTAATCACTTCGTTACCAACAGCATATAGATGTTCTCTGTTTTCTTCCAGGGTTGGATTATGGAACCCACTTCTTTCGGAACAGTTACCTGTGGAAATTTCTCAGGAAAACGGGTTTCCTCGGCTAGCCATGCACTGGCGGCCCTCCCTCTAGCACCAAAATTGTTGGGGCCTAGAAATTCGCAGGTGACAACAGTAAGGGATTCTCCCCAATCAATGTTCCCAACTAGCCTGTTGACTGTTTGGTGTAGGGAATCCGTCCGGTTTGCGGTCCGGCTACCGTAGGTCAAGGTACAAAACAACAGCTTTACCGGTTGCGGCCCGGTCCACCGAGTTTTTTTGTATTTTGACTTAAAAATGAAATGCAAGTGCCTAACTAATAATGCAGGGTGATAAATTGCAAGGGGCTGTCACAAAGTGATGCGCATGTTCTTACCCCTCGTCTTAAGGTGCGCAAGCATTTAAATCACATGCAGCAAGTAAATGAACTAACTACCTAAATCTATCCCTAGGGAGCAATGTTATCATTCGTTAGTGAGTAATACATTCCGTACATGCATTATGAATAGTTACCGACAGCTGATACTTCATTCAAAACACATGAACATTTACAGATATTCAAACAACCAGATAGCCGATTATTTTACGAACAACGTTTATTACGCACAGTGGAAGAAATCCCAAAGATACTGAAGAACATTTAACAAGAACATAGGTTCTGGAAATTAAATACTCTCACAGTAAATGAAACATGGCTGAAAACGAAATAGTTCCTCTTCAACATTATTCATTGATTCGCATTGATACATTCCACATTTCACTCTCTCCAGCAGGCAAACTTTGCAGTTTCCTTTGCAAAACGAAGTAGTTCCTCTTACAAGTAAACACTTACAAAATTTTCCAGGGAAAAATCCCTTTCTCATTCCTACTTCCCCATATTTAAACTACGCCCCCCATCGTTTGGGATTCCCCAGCGTGCGACTTTCCAGTCTCTCCCAACCTTTCAGCTTCCTCTTCTGGCCATTTTGTCTTCCCAATTATCTTCTGTGTGCGTTCATCTCCCCATCAGTAACCGATAGGTCTTCTTAGTTTGTGTCTCTGTCGTTTTCTTGTGTTGTCCTTTTCTCCACTTTGTCCTCCTTATGACCCTGCCGGTTTCAATATGACCAAGCTAAGCCTTCACTTCGGGTCACCTCAGCAGTCCGTCGAATTCCTCCTACAAAACAACTTCAGTGCATCATTCGTTGAAATGGGATTTTAAACATTAAAATCATCTACTCGGAACGGTCAACCAACAAGAAAATAGCCAGGTGATAGTCTCGAATAAGCCTTGGGCGGGAAGGTTTAAATCGGCAGTCGGCAAGGTTTGGGCATCAGATGCTAAACCACTTTCCTGGTCGCAACAGCGGATGGGAAAAGACTTCAGGCATGCGATGAAAAGGGCAGGAAAACTTTAAGTCGGAAGTCTTTGACGTCGGAAGTGAAATGGATTCCCTGGCCGCAACGGCGGATGAAGAAAAGATATAGTCACGCGATAGACATCGGGGAGCGGATCGTTTCACACTTCAGAAGCTAAAACGCTCTGAGAGCCGCAACGGTGGACAAGACAAAGATTACAGCCCCCGATTTAACATAAAAGATGCCCGAAAAATCTAAGTAATGAAAAACTCAAAACATCGACGGTCCAGCTGATTCACCTCAAAGACAATGGGCAACTGATCAGATGGGTTTCTGGCTAACAGGCCACATTCAATTCTGCGACCAACAACAAAATCTAAAAACATGCATCCTTTGGAAATAGGTTGTCAAAATAATCATTAGAATCAAACAAAGCTAAAGCAAGACCAAACCTTCATGGATCAAACGGAAATAGAGCAGCTTTAAATGGAAAGGAGGGGACCCAAAATTTAAGAGATTTGGGGAGAGAAGTTGCAGCAGCAACAGACTCTTAGGTTAACTCACAATGGGGTTTGGATTCAATTGTTTCTATTGGATGCTATCCATTCCACCAATTTACAGTGAAACTCTTGGCAGCTTGCCCATTTTGAGGCATCAATGTATTTAAAAGTTTATCTATTTTCAAGCCTTTTCTTTATAAAGATATATTGTTCATGGACTAGCATAACATCACTTTAACAACCCTAAAGCATGATTAATGGGTAGATTTAGGGAATTTATTGTGGACAATAGAAGTAAAATTGCTTTCCTAACCCTAGTTATAGACAACAATCAATCTTTTTTTGTTAAGCCATGGATTTTATGAAGAAATTTTGGTTTGTAAGGTTTAGATTTGTATCAATGGATGAAGAAACAACACCTTCAGGGTCTTTTTGGGCATGCTGTGATAGTATCTTTCATCCCCTGGACATATTTTAAACTAGAAGCAACCGAGGAATTATTTTTTGTATGATTAAGAGGCATGCAAGAAGGGACATTCAACACCTTTTCTACCTTAAATGCTTCAAATTTCATCTTATGTCATGTTTAGAGTAGGACCCAACATCTAAGAAACATTTGTAGGGTTCATTTGGTACAAACCAAAAATACATTTCATCAATACATGAGGATGTTCATCATTGATAGGCATTACTAAATTACTCATAGAGAAACCATTCATAATTAAAAAAAAATGTGTTTATGTCTATTCCCGCCTTGGAGGGACATCACACCTTGAGAATGCCCTAATCAACATTTGGTATTATCTCTAAAGTAACATTCGAAAAGCGTGATGTCTAGTTGGATAGGTTCATTGTATTGATCCCTTATAGATACACCTCCTCCTTGGCACCAACTCTTGGACTTTGCAAGACTATTTGGCACTTGTTCCTTTCTAAAGAATATTCTTGTTAAGAAAACCTCCTCATGGGATTGAAGTCTAAGGAATGGACCATGTTCGACAGATATAATAGCATGTGCATTCCTTTGAAGTTTACATCATGGGCATAGATACATATTATCGCCCCTTGTTTGCAAAAGGGTTATTAGGGGAATTTTCAACATGATGACAAAGGTTTACCGCAGAACCTTGGGCCTATTGAAAATTCTTGGGATAAAAATGATAGTTCACTACTTGTAGTAGGAGAATAAGGTATTTTTTGTTACTTTTTTGTTGGTTGTGGACAAGGCAATCTTGATTCAAATCTTGGATACTTACATAGTTGTAGGCCACAAAGTAATGTCTCGAGTATATTGTGAATGGTGTGTTCCTTCATGAACCTACAAATATTTGAATGTCTCAAGGATTCTTTCAATAGTATCCATGTTAATATCACTAGTAAGCATTTAGTTGGTTTAGGGCTGCAAAACTTTTCTAGATTCACCACTGGGACCAACATCTTGTTATTTTTGAAGGATGGCTTCCTAAAATCAATAGAATGTTCTCCTAAATATTTCATTAATGAGATGGTTTCTACCAAAAATAAAGAAGTATTAGATATGCATGAAAAAATTTTGCAACTTCATGGTGTGATGGTTGGATAGGGATGCTTAAAAATTTGAAACGTTGGAAAGAAAATGACTCGACTTGAAAAACAAAAATAAAATCAATAAACTCTGAATTATTGTTCCCCTCCCTATAAGAAGATGAAATTAAATTATCTAAGGGTTGGCCCTATCCTATTTTTTTGTTTTTGTATACATGGAATCATCCAATCTAATATGGAGGAGTCATTCAAATGTGCTCTGGTAGATCTATTTGAGTAATCATATGATTATGATGTTTCATCCAGGTTTGATATTCTTGCACAAAACTTCAAAGAAAATTGGGGGAAATTATAGATCTTATCAGTTTGAATGGAAAAAACAACAAATTTACCAGCAGTAGTGCCCTGCTTTTAGACTCATGACATCCAACATACTCCTATGGCAGCTTTATATCAATAATAGG
>LPNX010311696.1:41234-77122 GCA_001517045.1 Pseudotsuga menziesii | reverse complement strand
TATTTGTTTGATGATAAAGTCTCTATTCATTTGAGAGCTCTAGCACACCTTCCTACATTCATTTATTCGTGTCCATCCAACTAGATGGCTTTGGAATTGTTTCCATTGCTTATTTGGAGGAGTCGTCCACTCGTGGAGGGTAGTTTGCACCTATCCTATGCTATTTTGAGGAAAAACATCCCAGATATGATGCATACCACTCATTGGTTATGCTAATCAATGGATAGTCAAACCTAGAGGAGGTTTATTAAGTATGTCTACTGACTAGAGAGGGCATGCCATAGATTTAATTAGAAAATAAGGAGCATGAAGAATAGATCAAGGGAGGGTGTAGTCTCTTTTAGAACTAGATTAAGTTTATCACAACTTTCAGCCTCATATTTAGCCGCACTGACCTATCCCATACCAATGTATCTAGGGGAGAGTCATTATTTTGGAGGTAATATATTCATATATATGCTTGTAATGACCTAAGGTAAGATTGTTAAATTCAATTGACAAATAGAGAACTTTAAATAAAAAAATCCTCTCATGACAGTGTACAGTCACATCAAGGTTCTACATGATGTCCAAAACATGTCTAGATACTCAATATTAACATAAAATTCCCTAAAATTGTACCCAATCACATAATTAACTTTCAACTTGAAGTTTAAATATTTTCCAATATATTTTGTGAGTGGTGTGGACACTATGATCATTTGTCAACTTGAAACTGAAATATGTGTGTGTGTGTGTGTGTGTGTGTGTGTGTGTGTGTGTGTGTGTGTGGCTATACAATTAAGCTTGAAGTTGAAACTTGTGGATAATTATAACATAGCATATTTGCAATAAGGAAGCTATGACATTGAATACACATGCATACCTAAGAAAAACCACCATCATATTCATCCCATGATGATTAGTTTCACCATGTGACATATTAAACCCAACAAAATATGGTTATTATTTTATGTACACCCTAAAAAACATAAATTATGGAGAAAAATGTCAAGATTAACATTCTTTCCTTAAAAAAACCCAAACCCAAATTACTAGGAGTAAGATCTTGATGGTTTGGTTATGTATTTGAAGGTCATATTAAATGGTTTTTCATGCTTGGTTATGTCATAATTTTCACTTGGAGAAATACTTGGTATCAAAACACCATACATATATGAATATGGTATGAAGTGTGTGTTTGTGCCTTAGTGCTAATTTCACCCCATATTCTACATTCATCCCACACTCTATAGGTGCATTCCTTCTACCCAATAAGATTTATAGTAAGATGCAAGAAGTACATAGGATACAATTGATCCTATGTAATTTTTCTTGGAGAGTAGGATTCATTGAGATAAAGTTTTAATCAACATGAGTGCATTGATAACCAATAGAAAGTGTGCTTCTTAAAATTTAATTTCAACAACTTGGAATCACCATATCCTACTCATTCAATATTTTGAACAATCTGTGATTGAATTATAGATTTTGGAATACGCATTAATTGACAAATTCTTCCATCTAAAATTCATTTTCTAAAACATATAATATTAAGGAAAATATATTTTTCCATTGGGATTGGTTGAAATAAGCCTTATATGTTTATTTCCCTACCTTCTTAATCCAACTCTTTTCCAATGTTTTCCATACTCTTGTAAGAAGTTTCTCCTTTGCAATTGACTCAACTATACACCCTTATCTATTGTTGTTTCCTAAATATATCCACAATTGAGGTAAGGTGGAGTTGTGTGGTTAGAGGATTTGACTCTTAGCTGAGAATTTAAATTATATATCTAATTGGGGTCAAATAGCCCCCCTCCTTAATTCCACTAACTCCATTATATTGGGTTGACACTAATGATCCCATGCTACGAACCAACCATAAACTTGTCGTCTTTCATTATCTTAAATGACTCTAATAATTCCTTAGGCATAAATAATTGTCTCATTCAACATTGGATCATAGAGAGTTATAAAGGAGTCATATTAAGTTGTCACAAGATTGATTGGAAGGGAACCAACAACAGATGTTGTAAACTAATTAAAAGTTTGCATTTAGCCAATGAAGCTTGGTTGGTTTGTAATGTGAGGATTTTATTTACTCATAAGATTGTGTATTTGGTTTTACATGTTTGATGTTGGAAATTAATGTCAACGTAATATCCGTAACTTGAACGTCATTACTCACATTGATATTTTAGAAACCAGTAATAAATGGCCATGTTCACTTGATTGAACTACACCCTAAATAATTACAAAAATATGGTCCCATGTCTTATAAAACTTTATTATTTCCTTGGTCATATTAAATATTAATATGATTGTGATATCCTTGCAAATTTGAAAATCTTGGAAATCCAAATTGGGACCATCTTCCAACTGCTCCAATACCTAATATGGTGTGTGATGTAAAGAGTGTTTGTCTTCACTGGATAGAGAGGATTAAGTGATTCACTCTCTTTTACCAAGGCTACAAGGACACTTTAACCACTCAAACAGAATACACCCGCTCCTATAGGTTTTTGCCAAAGACAATTCAAGAGGGATGAAATTTTGTTGGGGTAGAAACCCTTTATGTTACACTGTGTTCTATCGTATCAGAGTCAACCAGATAGTTTGCCCGTAAGATTGTGTGTTTGATTTTACATGGTTAATGTTGAAATTTAATGTCAATGTAATATGTGTAACTTTAAGGTCACTACTCCCATTCAGATTTGATAAACCATTAATAAAAGGCCATGTGGCATCAAGGTTCTGCATCAACAATGTCACGAGTATGCCATGTCTGCAAGATAGATGAGTAATGTATTATTGATAACCTTAAATAAATATTATAAAGACACATGGAACACTCAAGGAATGCCATATCACAATGTTTATGTCACCAAGTAATACATATGTGATGCATGAACTAATTAGGATCGAGATTGTGCAAATTATTCAAATCAGAGACCATGGATGCCATCAAGGGGCCACATCTAGTAGTTGGATTCTTCATTGGCGGTTGTAGAGTCATAAATGATTCTTTAGGTACTAGGTTCCATATTTTTCACCTAACCACCCCCCTTAGATTCCCTAATACCCATAACTAGTGTCGAAAGTTTCCTACTGATGCCCACATCCCAACTTGGAGGCTGATGATACCTTCAAGAACTCATTTATGGTGTTATGGGGAGTTGTTAATTTAATTAAATTCCTAAAATATTAATTATTATCCACCTGAATGGGGTGGATAACATTACTATACAGAATAATACTTGGATTTATTTGCCATACATCCCTATCCATACAATCCTTATGATCACAAATGTTATCCCCATGCATAGGACAAGGAAACATTGAAAGGTTCTAGTTCTGTGGACATGGAAATTCATTTTTTCTAATTTTTTCAATGTCCAAGCATAATCAAAATATCTAATATTTCATGGAAAACAATAACCATAAACCTCACTATTGATTCAAGACACACTTCATGAGAAATACTTGGGTGAGATGTAATATTGAAATAAATATGTATATTACTCACTAAACTAAGGGAAGTATGTTAAATAAGTATGAATGCATGTTTGTACAGCTGGAAAATATATTCTTGGACTTAGTAAAGAGTTACGAGTGGCATTCATTCCTTGGAGGGTTAAATACCTTGAAACCTTACCGAGATCATTCGTGATGACAATTTGAAAGCATGGTTCTCCATATTTTCCTTTAAACTCTGTGAATGAAAATCAATGGAAAGATGAATGGAAAGCATAGATCAAAATGTCTTTGGCAACATACTGAATTGAAAAGTAGTATTAACCTAAGTATACTAAAAAATGATCATATAAATGCATTAGCATGTACCTATTGACCTATTTCCATTCAATTTTTTTGCAACTTTGATCTCTAGCAACAAATTTGTTTTCCTAATGAATCAATGTGCAATCTATGATTAGTAGAAGCATAAAAGTCTCTTTAATTACATATTATCCATACATGGAAATGATCATCTAATGCTACTATTGAAGCATGCATAGACTCTTACTATAAAGAATTTTAACCTTCAAGCTAATAAGAATTGTAAAGTGCATTCATAATCTAACAGGTTTTGAAATAGAAGCATGCAGTTATGTGCACACAACATTAGCATTGTCGTTCAAACAACATTGCATCTATCTAGCATAGGTTTGTAACATTTTGGCGCATGTTGTCATGACAATTACAACATATGGTTGGAAACAATTGCAAGCTAGAACAAATGTGCACAAGTCATCCATAATAGTTATTGCATGGGATTAGTAGTAGTAAAGGAAATAGGTGCCAGTGAAAAAAATCCACCACACTTATAAATCCACTATGAGATGCTCAATCGTGGAGATTTTACTAAGCTTACAGGGATTAATCCTAGTGGAAAAGGATGAATGGGGTTGAGAATAAATCCTCATTCATGTTGCAAGAATGTTGAATTCATCCTTGGCTCAAATTTTCTTGCTACACCCACTTGGAAACTGAATTGGACTCTTGGAAAACTTACTTTGCCCCTGCTTTCAAGTATTATTTGTTCTAAGATGCAATTTTTAATATTTTTGCAGATGCAAATACTTCAGACACAATTGATAATGTTTCAATGGATATTTATTCATTGGTTGAGAAAAACAGTAAAGTTTTTATGCTAATTTCTTGTGGATAAATTTTACACTACTCCCATAGTATGGTTCAAGATTTCACTACACAAGGTGGACACCTTGAAATGCTACTGTGGACCCTTCGTTATATAGTGGTGATGAACTTTTAGGTAGTATGGAACATTTGTACATTTAAGAGAGAGATGATTGGTTGTACCCCACCTTATTGGTACAACCCTTTGGTCCTTATGGTTATGTCTTGTGGGTAAAGGGGGTTGTTCTCCCTCCTTGTGTCTCACCCCTTTGGTCCTTTAGTTAAAAGGGGGTTTTTTATCTTTTCTTGATTTATGGTTGGTCTTGTGTTAGCACCCTCCTTATTTTTTGGGTGTGGTACCTAAACTCCTTACTATGGACCCTTGACGTCTACTTATTATTGGTATTATATCTTTTGGTTAAGGATTTCCCTCCTTTTAGGAGGTGACGGTTTGTCCTTAACTTTGACCCTCATTTTGAGGGAAGACTCTAGAATTATTTGTGCATTATAAAGGAATGATAATTTACATCATTCATCATCCATATTTGGTGGTTGATATAATATCTGACATTAATGGTTATCCATACTGTTTGTATGGAGACTGTTTCCTAAGTCTATTATGACTCTAGCCGCCTGCTACATGGTGACATTACTTCTTGTTGAGTTGTTCGTGCATGAGAGATCTACAGCCTGTTTGTGCCTACTGTTGATAGACCCATTGTCTTCAGGGTGACCCGATATGTTTGTATCCTGATCCTTTGGTAGTTGGGTTGGTACTTCTATTTGAGATTCAACCTGTTGTGATCTGCTATCATTGTGATTCGATCCACTTTTCTGCAGGGTCTGATTTTTTTTGTTTGAAATTCGATATGTTTTGATCTATTCTGGTGGCAATTTGTTCTATTGCTTGTAATGTTTGAACTGATACAAGGTGAAGTCTCTATTGTAGACTATAGTGCAGACTGTAAACCTAAGTGACATTTTGTTATAGAAGCTTGAAACTTGTGTCTAGATTTTTGTGGGATTCCAGTGTGACTTGAATTTCAATGACCCTTTCCCTACTACAACATGCCATCTCTCTCTCTCTCTAGTTTCTAATAGAGCTCTAAGGGTTACCTTGTTCCTTTTATGTGACTTTGTCTCTAAGAGACACATTCATCTCTGAAAGTATTATTCTAAGTTTACAGTTAGAAAGGGTCCCACACTACAGGTGAGTAACTAATATCGTTCTTTTATAATGTGTACAAGTCATTGCAATTTATTCTATTGATGTGATTACATGTTATGAGCACTTACTTTAACACCACTGACAATTTTAGGGTTAACTTAGAACTTTGAACTCTTGACCCTAGAAGAGATTATGAACAAATAGTGAGTTTGAAGATCATAGTCAAAAGGTTGGTTTTAAGAGTTGGATGACTTGCAAGGACCTATCTTAATAGTATTATCAAAATCATGTAGATTCACTTTTGGTTCTTTAAGAGTTGATAGTGTCCTAGAAAATATCTTGGAATTATTGTTTCACAAAGGCGTCGAGATTAGCTAAATGATCAATATGGGAATGATGTTAGTTAACTTCATAAGTACTAGTTTTGGAGCTTGAAAACATTGATTTTGATTTGTATTCAAAGGAGATTAGACTGAAATTAGTCCAAATTAAATGAAATTGGGGTTAGAATGGCAATGGGTTAATTAATTTTTGACATTGGAATATTATAATTTTATACCTTTTTTCCCATGATGCAAGTAGAACCAAACATGTATTTTTCAAATCCGTCTTCCTCAAGCGAGGGAAGTTTAGGAATACTAGAAGAAAGTGAGACATCCAGAAGGTCTACAACAAGAATATCAGCTAGATGTCAAAATATGATAAGAAAATTCCATAAACGCATGGAATTTTTTCTCGTCGAAGGGGGGTCATGTTCTTATGATGATGAGACCATAGGAGACATCGAAGTGCTATTGATGTACAAACATATAGTGAAACAATGGGTAACCAAGGATCTTCCTCTACTAAACACATATTTTTGTGTGAATGAGAGGATATCTCAAATTGCACCATTGCCGTTACATGGTTTGGGGTTGTTTTGCATGGATATTGGTATAAATATTGGTTACGACAGATGTACATAATTGATGGAGTATGTTGGACCTTGTTACAAATACATATATTTGAGGCAATTGGTCCAATATACATGAAGTATGCCCAGATATAGATTGTCTGCAAATTATTTACAGCTAAAAGATAGGGATCAAAATAAAGGAGCAATGATGTACATTGATGGAAGGACAAAAGCTACAGGGAATATTGCATGTTTTATAAATAGTACACAACCAGGGTCTATAATTAAGCAACTCAATTGCATATTTGAGGGGCGTAAAGGAAACAATGTTTTTGTATGTGCCATTAAATCAATAGAAGTAGGTAAAGAGTGGCTTATTATTTACAACTTGAATCAAATAGATACAAATGTGGTTACTTTGGGAGTGATACATCTAACAATTTACCCAACCTTTAATTAATGAATCTAATATCTTATGTATTTTTTGTTAGTCTATTGTTCTAATTTCATTAAAATTTTCTATATTTAAGTCGCAGGTTAGTGATCGGGGCATCTCCCCAGAGGTTGATCAGAGGAGTACACCATCTTCGAGACAACAGGTATACATCATTGTAATTGTACAAATATAATATGAACAAAATGTTTATTTGTTATTTTTTTCATGAGTATATTTGTTTCATTTAGATAATGTTATCTATTTTTTTTTTGCAGGGCATTGACCGAGGTAGCTCCCTATCAATAGATCAGACAAGACCTACCTTGAGGCAGCAGGTATACCTCATTGTAATTTTACTACTATAATATGCGCAATATGTTTTTTTATTATTTCTTTTCATGATTATATTGGTTTCATTTTGATAATTAATTATGTATTTTTCATCACAGGCTAGTGATCGATGCATCTCCTCGACAGTTGATCAAAGGAGTACACCATCATCGAGGAAACAAGTAAGCCTTATTGTAATTGCACAAGTATAATTATATGAGCACTATGTTTTTTTGTTAGGTTTTTTTCGTGAGTACACTGGTTTCATTTCAATAATGTTTTGTACAATAATTTGTTGCAAGGAAGTGATCAGGATAAGTCCCCAATCGTTGATCAAATGACTACACTCTCCTTCAGTAAGCAGGTATACCTATTTCTAATTACACAAATATAATATGAGAAATATGTTTTTTTTGTTATGTCTTTTTCTTCTGTATATTGGTTTCATTATGATAATGTTTTCTACATTTTTGTTGCAGGATGATTATCAAGGCAAGGCCCCAATTGTGGATTGGACGGTGCCATCTTCGAGGTAATAGGTATACCTAATTATCATTTTCGAAGTCAAACATGAGCAATGTGTTTTTTTATTATGTTGTTTTCCTCAGTATATTTCTTTCATTTTATTAATGTTTTATATACTTTGGTTGTAGGCTACCGATTCAACATTTGATCTAGCATCAGAGAAATCAATAGATATTGATGTGGATGAGATCATGTATGATGTTGACATTGGATATTTACAAGACCTAATGAAAATGATAAAGAAGGCCTTAAAAAAATTAATGAGGATATCCTTCGTCTGTTATTTATTCAACTATAGACAAACACGATTAGAGAAAAGGTTGATGTTTTGGTGAAGAGATCTAAGGCCTTGAAAGTACATTGTAGGGTCTTGAATTAGAAGATAAATTCATTTATGATTTTATAATTTGTATTTGTATATGATATTGAACTAACATATGGTTTATTTACAGAATTTTTTGCACCCACACACTAGTGGTGAGGGCGGTATTAGTACTAGTGATGCTCGTGGAGAGTCATCACATGAGCATATGACTCCACCTATATCTCATGTGTTATTGTTGTCAACTGAATAGTCCAAAACACATTCTGCGACACCCTTGAGGCCAGATGTGAGTGCAGGTCTGCTAGAGGCCAGTGCATGCCATATCGTACAAAACAATAGGTCGATGTAGATACTAGTAATGATAATGCTCAAACAACATTTCCTAGATCTTCCTGTGTCACTAGAACGGGTACACTACATACAAAAAATTTTGTGGACTAAAATCTCATTCCCATAAATATAGAGAAGATATCAAGTATTTATACATTGTTTAGGTTATTGTTTATAATTTGATTTTAAAATACTCATAAAAATGTTTTTCAACTAATGATGACATGATCGTATTGCGGGAAATGATGTTTTTTATAAACATCTAAGTGATCTGTCATTGGATAACTTTGAGCCTACCATCCGTGAAAGGTGGGACAAACAAACTAAAAATTTAAACGATGAGCTCACTAAAAATAAAAATAATGGAGTTTATTTAAGACTCATTATTTGTGCAATCTCATCGCTATAAATATTTGCAATAAAATATTGACTTAGTTTTGATCAGAAAAACAACGATCCACCTAATGTTGAGGATGGAGAACAACCTATCAAAGGCCATGCTTCAAATCATGGTAATGAATGAATTCATATGCTGCAATTTAAAATCTCATGTTGCAAATGGTGAATATTAATTGTATTGTTTCATTTTTCAATTGCAGAGAATGTAGAGGGTCGTACTATACAAGATGAACCTAGACAAGAACATGAAGTACATGATGTGGCCACATCAGGTAAAAAACATCTCTGTAATAAAATTATTAATAAAATACTTGTCATTATAATAACAAAAGATATCAATGTAACACTTTTACATTATTGCAACAAATCCCGACCCCTTGTAGCGACATCTACGTCGCGAATACTCTACTAGGAATACAGTACGACAAGATGTAGATTCCACAAGAAATGAACAACAAGTTGCAGAAGATGAGTTGCTTGTTTATTTTTTCAAAAGAAAAAACCTAGAAATCTTCAAAAACACATGTAAACTCATTTTTAATAGTTCCTTATGATATATATTATGTAAATTACATATCATTTTTAATATAATAATTAATAACATCCTTAAATAAATTAAAAAATATATTAATATTGGGATGAAGGAATAATACATAAATTTATCTCACGAAAAAGTTGAGTTAATATTAAGCAAATGAGATTATATGTAATAAACATGTTTATTTTATGTCATAAAATTTTTATAATATAATATCTTATTATGATATAATAGTTCATTCAAATTGCTACATTAAGGTTTTATGTATGTATTTGATTTTGAAACTTGAATGTACGTGTCTAATTTATGTTGGTATAGATGTAGGTGTTTCAAAAGTTAAAAGTTGATAGTAAAATATGAACCTTGAATAATACCTAAATTTTTTAAAAAAGGTTTTAATATTAAAATTCAACTGAATGAGAATATATATATTAATTTATTATAATATAATATTTTATTTTTATAAAATAAATAAATATATTTTTTATATTTAAATAATAATTATAATAGATTATTATATATAGTAAGTATTTAAAAAACAAAAACTAGTAATCATCAAATTGTTTGTATTATAAGATCAAATTGTTTGTATTATAAGATGTTAAGTGGTTTTAATTTTAAATAAAGATTTGACATATATATTTTAAATATTGAAAAAGTAATTACATAATTTTAGTTTTGAATAGACTATTTACTTTTTGGTATTTGTAATTTATTTTATATTGAAATATAAATAGTATTTTTCTTTCTAAGTACTTTAAGAGTACTTTAGTACATTTATATTATATTCACAAATAATCTATGAATACTATTTTTATAATGAGTACTTTACTTATAACATTGATATATTTAACTATAAGTTTTCACTCACCATTGAAAATTTGACAAATAATCATCCTTAACTCAACCAATGCCACCTCAACTATTATAGATGATGTCATCATCTAGAATGTGATTGGTTCTTTTAAATTTGATTTTGATAGTACATTTTTTGTTTTGAGGCCCATTTTTTACCTCAAAATTTGCCTAATGGTATACTTATTTTTTATCATAAATTAAATCCACGTGTTTGCATATAAATTTAATATTTTTTTTCAAGTACATGCATTGGGTATGGGTAATTGAGAGTGATGTGAGCAGGGGGAGGGACCATAAGATCTTCCACATACATGTGGTTATCCCTATTTAGTAGAGAATATTAATTTATTCTTGAAAAAAAGAGGAGCTCAATGAGGTATTTATACTTGCAATCAATGAAGTAGCTTCAGTACCTATCATAAGTGAGATCACACTCTTATGATCACAATATCAACTAGGTTTCAATATGTCAAATCCTTCACATGTGCAAGTGATCATCTCAAGCACACTAGGGTTTGACCATTAAACGACCACTCCTAGGTTCACCAAATGAAATATTTGGCCTTTGAAACAACAAGAAGGAAATTGTCGCCCAATAAGCTCCCCCTAGCTATAAAAAGTCAATTCCAACCAAAGCCTGGTCACTTCATCATTCGTATCAGAAAAGTGAACATTCAAGTACATCATCACATCACATTCCCAAGAAATGAATCTCTCCAAAAGGTGCATACCAAAAGGTATGCACCTTAGCACTCAAAAGGTGCATACCATGCATATCTGCTTATAAAAACATTAGAAAACAATGTTCAATAAATACTCTTAAATCTGTTTATGACCATAGTGCCTTGAATTCTATGAAATATGGAATCAAATATAGCAGAAAATTAATAGAGCTTTCCCCAAGATGAATCAACTCAGAAAATTCAAGTAAAATCAATCATACAAATACACAGTAATGGAATGGTATTAAGCCACCATAACAAAAGATACCTTTATTCCAAAACTACAAGTGCATGGTTTGGAGATATTGTCTTCAACTTCGAAGCAGTCCTTGGGATGACAAAACACTTCTAAAGAACCTTCTCTCACCAATTCCATTGATGGAATCACATGAACAAGATGAGAGTGACCTCTAGATCTCACTAAAGGGTATTCTCTCTCACATTCACGTAAAATAAAAATAATGGAATGAAAGGCTAGCGAACTCAAGTGAATATAGTGATTAACCAACTCAATAGAATCTCTGGATCTTTTAGAATGGGATTTTGAGTTTAAAATATAAATATCCCTAGAATCGAATGAAATAAGGGAGCTATAATCGACCATGGAGGGCACCTTCATGCCACCAATAATACAAGAAAGAAGAGATTAACTTCAAGAGCCCTCTCCAACTGAGGTGCATGAATCAAGACTACATAGGAGAGGAAAGTATTTGAAAGTTTGCACTAGAACTCCTCCCAAGGTGGGAAACCTCTTCTGCTAAGAATACACCACATGGATTCCAAAAATACTCCTCAAGTGATGTTCCCTCTTCCGAGGAAGCTGAATGCATAATATCTCCCAAAAAATGTCCCAAAACCCTTCAAGTAGAGGGATCATCTCTTATCATACTCTGAGTTTACTTCACAAGGAATAAAAACTTGCTTTGCATCGACAAAAAGATAAGAGAAACACTTTCATATTATAAAAATATCAATCCCAGGTGAGGTGCTTAACTTCTAAGTAAATATAGGAGTTTGGTTGGGCCTGGGGAAAGATAAGAAGAATTCCATTAGAATTCTACCCAAGTATGAAAAGAGTCAGGTCGGAAGAAGGAAAAGGAAGCAGTGATAGAAGTAGAGAAGGGAGAACAGAAGAAGGAAAAGAAAGAAAATGAGTTGCGATAGAAGTAGTCGCGGAAGGAAGAACAAGGTAGAAGAAGTATTAAGGGAGAAATATGTGACATAAGGGGAACAGAATCAGACAAAGAAGAAAGAGCTAAGGAAAGAAGTAGTCGAAGAATAAGTTGCAACAGCAAAAGAAGAGAGTTCACGAAAGAAGAGAAGTCATGACAGAAGGAAAGATGTGACGGAATAAACCATGTCAGAAGGCATGTAGTGGTGTAATAGTTGGAAAGAGGCAGTTCAAAAATATCATGGGTACGAGGTTGGCTAGAGTCGGCGAAATTCGCACATATGAAAACATTTTTGTAATTCAAGTCATTAGTGCCTACCGACATGTGTCACTAGAATAGGAAAAACATCGTGTTGGCCATTTGTATGAAGTTGGCTGAGAGAGACATGTAAGAGTCTATAAAAGGAGGAACACAAGATGTATGTGAGTTATCTCCTGGTCAGTTGGATCCGGGTCATGTGTTAGCTTCCGTAAGTTGTGTTGTCTATTAGTTTTCTTAGTGTGTTGAGTCATAGAGAGGAGTCGAAGAATCTACAGCTAAGTGCATAGAAGTGTAGAAGAAGTTGAGTCGATCTAGGATGTGTGCGGATCATCAATAGAGTCAAGTAGAGAAAGAATAGTGGCATAAGACAAGAGAGCATCAAAGGGGAAAGAAGTTTGTATATATAAGGAAGAAAGATTTAGAAGAGAGTCTGTAGATTAGTGTGCAAACAAAAGGGTGCCATATATTTCTCATGCCAAGTGAAGAGTGCCTTTGTGGTTTTTGAATGATGGGTTTCCATGTTAGATATTGTGTTGTGAATGATGAATTTGTTTGATCTGCATATATATATTGTTGTGAATTAGTGTTTATGTATTTGTTTACGAATGAGTTTATATGTATTTTTCACACTGTTATCGTTGAATGTATCTATGTCGCATCAAGTTTATTATTATAATACCATTCGAAGGATGATTTGTGTTGCAGCTTAACCCTACATAATAAGTATACATACCCCACCAACTAGCTTCGGTCGAGCACCTTGGTGGAATACCAAGAGCCAATAAATCCCCCACCCAACTGTGGAAACCTGGTTCTAGTAGTTACCCATAGAAATATATCATGGGTGAGATTACATCTGCGTCGTAGGTGCTGCTAACTAAGCCTTACTTTGTCGGTTCGATATCTTGGTATTTGTTGCGTGAAAAGGAGGGACTGAACTTGGGTCAGAGAGAATAAAACATAAAAAAATGGTTATGTTGTCGGCACTGTGAATCATTTTGGTGAGGGATGTGTTGTGGCATCGAATGAAGGATGAAATCCAAAACTGGATGGATTTCAAAGCATTAGATTTTGCACAAGAAGAGAGTAAAGGATATTGGTTGAATCCAATAGAGTGGTTGGGTTGATATGTTTACACATATATTCATGATATTTTCTTTTTTGAATTTCCTATTATGTTGCATGAATGGTTGTCAAAGTTGGAAACCTAGTAAAGAAATTTCCAAGGGGGAGAACTGATGGAGTGGAATCCTCAGTTGATTCAATGACTGAAAAGTGTTAGAAAATCAGGGTCGAGGATTCTTGATTCCTGGGTAGATAGTATTTTGGAGTGATACATTACTAAGTTTTTTGTTGACACAATAACCTCATATAGTGAGGTGGAAATAAAGTTTATCCAAGGACCACGAGGAAGATATTTATCATCTTTGACAACTTGGATAAAGATGATCGTATGTGAAAAATGAATCCTACGAATGTGATCATTGAGAATTGTGCGTAGAAGGTTGGATATGTCGTAGTGGAACTATGTGAAAAATGGTGCAAACTAAATTGAGATGTTCCTCGATAATAGCGAAACTGAACTAGAGGCTAAATATTTAAGAAGTGGAAGAATATTTCGTTCAAGAAAGAGAAGAAATATTTTCATAGGAAGAGGAAGTTGCAATACGACCAGAGAAGAAGACTATAATCTTATGTCGCATGTGGATGAAGGTTCTTGCGAAGGAGAAGAATAATATCAGTCGATGTCTGAAGGAGAATAAAAGTAAGAAGAATCAGTAGAAGATCCAGACCTAGAGCATGAGTACGATACCCCTGCAACCCCGCGCACATTGTCGGAGGTAATATCTAGAAACTCATCTCTAAGTGGTTTTGAAAATACAAATAGTACTAACGTTGTGAATAGCGAACAAGGGAGTCTGGCTAATCAATTTTTTTTCCCAAGCATACCAATAGTTAACATAATGGATGGAACCAACATTAAGTTATCGAAATTTAATGGAAATGAGTTGGAAGAGCCACAACAACATTGGTTTCTTTGTGAAGTCGTATGGACTGTGCGACAAGTACAAAATAAAGACATAAAGAAAGTGCAAATGGTCACGACTCTGTGAGGTCATCCACTAGACCAATACATGAATTTTTCTATAGTGCCTATAGAAGTTGTGTGGAAAACACTCGACCAGATTTGAGTCAAAATTATAGATGAGTTCATAATGTCGAAATCTAAGTCACAATGCATTACTGAGATTAAATAAACCAAGCAGTTACCTATAGATTCTGTCTGGAACTTTGACCAGAGATTCACGACATTAATGGCCAAAGTAATCTTCCAGATGTCAGGCATACAACATGAGGAATAGTTCATTGGGACATTATTGTCGCACATTCAGGTTCCATTGATGCAACAAAAAATTGTGTCACAGATAGAAGCTATAAAAATAGAAATGAAGCTATAATCCTCGCCAATTGGAGAAATCGACACATGAATGATGCAGATTCAGTCGCAACTGCCTAACATCACGCTACAACTCCAAGACATCAAGAAAGACAAAGAGGCTTAAGAAGAGATATGGTATACAATATGCAGAAACAGAAGGACACCATAAAGATAATTATCCGGCACTCATGAACTGTGTCATGACAAGAGCATCGAACTCAATAAAGACCCAAGGGATGCCTTGGTGTAGAATATGTCAGACTAGAGACCATCGGTGGGAAGAATGTTTGTATTTGCATAAGATTGTAAGTACACCAGCTATTCTATATTGTAAATTTTTTAAATCTCTAGTACATCATGAGAAATATTGTAGAGCATTACAATTGTTGCAAGAGAAGACGACAGATATCTACTTGATGAAGAATGATGAGCAGATGCAAGATAAATACCATCCTTCTCAATATCCACCAGCACTATTTCAACAACCGCAATATCCTCATCTGCAATATCAACAAAATCAATATCCGTCACAGCAACACTAACCTCAACCTAGTGGGGATGGAAATTTTCGAAGCCGAGGACAACAATAACAAGGAGGAGGAGGATTTGGTCAAGGAAAAGGCCAAGTCATATGTTATAACTGTGGGAAACCAAGACACTTTTCTTGATAATGTGTAAGTCTTGCAAAGATATGTTAGTATTACAAAGCATTTTATCATACTTTCAAACAGTATCCACAATTGATTGCAAAGTGGCAGGCTCGAACTGTGGGAAATATCAGCCTTGTATAGAATCCCAACTAGAACACCCAGATGATTTTTGTCTATCCAAGAGAAGCAAACAGTGTTGTCATCACAACGGGAGGTGTTGCGATTGGAGTAGACCAGGGAGCACAGCATGGACAATCATTGGTGCGGTTGGAGGGACAAATGAAAGTATCGTTTGACATTCAGATAGAGAAGAAATTATTCTTAGATGTCTGACTAGAATTTGTCGGCACAAATCAAGCGCCGACATCTGGACAAGTAAGAGAGATGCCTGAAATGTTTGAAAGTTCAAAGATTTTTTCAAAATTTGCTTAGTGCTAATCCATGATAAAGATGTTGTCATGGAATCAACAACACTTATAGAAGAAACTCCATAAGAGTTGTGCCCCAAAATAAGAGTGAACCATGTCGAGAAAAGATTCAAAACTGGTCGCAAGTTGCGAATGACTCAATAGATAGGAGACTATGATATGGATTATATCATCTTATATCTGGAATTTGATGTCAATATCTTGACAAGGCAGACATGGAGCATCATGAAAAAGTTGCGACTGGATTGGTCTCCCTAAGGTTCTACCCATTGGTCGATTGACTCAAGTATTTGTTGAGGTAGAAGGCCTAAGAACATATGCAGACTTTGAAGTGATTGACATTGTCAATGATAAAAACCCATATCCTGCACTTTTCGGGATCAACTAGGCAATAGATAATCATACCATCATCAATTTTAAGAGAAGAATATTGTCATTTGAAGACTCATAGATAAGGGTGGTCATTCCAATTGATCTGCTTGAAGGACAGAGATATGTCGAGACAATTAACAATGAAGGGAAAGGTGATTCCATGGATCATCTATATAATATCATGGCTTCAAGATATGACTATATAAATCCAACAACTGGTGGAAACTTGAGTTGGCAGACTGTTAGCTCATGTACATCCAATTCCCGTGAAGCATTAGAAAATTGGCAGAATTGGTTGCACGAAGTTTCCATGGGAAATGTGCAATAATAAAAAGATATGTGTGATGGGTAGGAGCTGTGGCAACCGAACTACCTACATATGAAGAATTTCCTAACCTTGTGTCATTTCTAACTGGAATTGAAGCAAAAGTTACATAATCGCAGCGATTGTTCTCCTTGGACTTTGTGTTGAAAACTACGCCCGCTATATTGTGGGGTACACATAAAAAATATCTCTTTGAATTGATGCAATGTATAATATTGTTGGAGATCAGATTTGGAGAAGAGATTAGTTATACTGGTCGCAAGTATACAGGATTAACAAATCATGTCGAACATATTAAGCATTGTCGCATGACATGGAAGGAATATCCATGACAAGAATGGGTTCATCACTTCATACATATATTGGACACGATACCAAGGAATTGGTATACATCGGTTGAACTGTGGCAAGGAACTCTTGAGTGGGAAGAACTAGCCACTAGTTTCACTCATACTTTCTAGTTCGCAGATGATCATCCAACAATCGATGTTGCACTACAAGTAATGAAAAAGAAGATATTTGAAGAAATCCATGTTGCAATGAAAAATTTTCATCATTGTAGCACGACAATCCACCATTGGATGGAATGATACAATGTGACGGGAGAACCAATTCCTGAGCCCACTCAAAATCAAGAAAGTTAATATTGTCATGCCTGAAAAATCCAAAGTTTGCCATTATTGGAGATTATTGGGATGAAGAGACTGTAGGAAAGACCACTGATTTATTGCATGACTTTCGGGATCTATTCCCTACCATATTTTCAGAAATGAAAGGAATAGTTGGAGATCTCGGTGAAATGAAGATACCTTTGAGGCCCGATACAAAACCGGTCAAGTAGTGACCATACCAACTGAATCTATGATACAAAGAAAAGGTGAAGGATAAACTAGACTAAATGCTAGAGGCGGGTGTTATAGAAAATGTCGAGGAATCAGAATGGATTAGTCCTATAGTAGTCCAAGATAAAAAAGACCTCAAGTGAAGTAATAATTTGTGTTAACCTGAGAAAATTGAATAATTCCTTCTTACATGACCCATTTCTGACTCCATTTACAGAAGAAGTATTGGAGCGTGTCGAAGGGAAGGAGATGTACTTGTTCACTAATGGATTTTTTGGTTACCATCATATCAGGATTGCAAAGGAAGACCGACAAAAGACTACCTTTGCGATGGAGTGGGGATGTTTCCAATATACGGTAATTCCCTTTGGACTTAAGAATGCTCATGCGATTTTTTCCAAAATTGTAGTAGTTTCCTTTAAAGATTTATTACATAAATTTATTGATGTCTACTTCGATGGTTGGACAATATTTGGGCTCATAAAATACCATATTGAGAGCCTTAGAATGATTTTGGAATGTTGTCTTCAGTATCAAATTTCACTAAATTTGAAGAAGTGTATCTTTTGCGCCCCATTTGGAGCTCTGTTGGGCCATATGGCTTGTCGCGATGGAGTTTTGGTCGACCCGACAAAAATTGCGATAATTCTCGACCTACCACCACCTACTATAGTTAAACATTTGAGAGAAACACTGGGACACACTAGATACTATAGAAAATTTATCAAAGGATATGCGGAGGTGATTTCTTCAATGGAAAATATTTTGAAAAAATATGCTAAGTTTCAATGGAAAGAGAGCTACAAGGAGAGTCTAGAAACATTGAAAAACAAGATGGCTACTGTGTCAATACTTGTATTTCCAAATTGGAAATAGGAGTTTCATGTTAATGTCGACACATTGTCTGTCGCGCTAGGTGTAGTACTGATGCAGTCAGGTGAAGGATCAATCTATCATCTCATTTTCTTCGCTAGCAAGAGTTATCAACTGCAAAGAAAAATTATACCATGACGGAAATGGAAGGCTTAGTGATGGTATATGTGTTGCATAAATTCAGACATTATTTGTTGGGTGGACATTTTAAGATGCACACTAACCATTCTGCATTGAAATACCTGGTCAATAAGCCAGTGTTGGGGGGGAGATCTGTCAATGGCTTCTCCTCTTCCAGGAATTTGATTTTGAAGTAATTGTTAAACCCAATCGATTGAATTTGGGACCATGCCATCTTTCAAGGATATAAAGTGGTGAAGAGCCTAGTAACCTGGACGATAATCTCCCTGATGCACAATTGTTTGCGATAACCATGTTCGATGATCATTATAGATATATCATACAATTTTTTAGTACGGGTTATACACCAACTCAATTCACCATTGCACAGAAGAAACTGTTGGTTGTGTGAGCTGTGGATTTCCAATTGATTGCTAGACAATTTTATAAAATGGCTTATGATAAGATTCTTTGTCGTCGTGTTTGGAGCAGAAGCGACCTTTGATATTAAATTAAGCACATGTTGGTGTTGCAGGAGGCCACTACGCAGGAAAAGATACAGTACACAAGATTTTATAAGCAGTATTATGGTGGCCCACCATGCATGCGGATGCTCGGGATCACTGTCGTAGTTGTGATGTCTGCCAAAGGACTGGAAAGTTGTCGCGGCGTGACCAAATGCCATTAGTACCTCAAATAACTTTGCAGGCATTTTATAAATGGTCCATTGATTTTGTGGGTCCTATTAGTCCAATGGGAAATCACACCGGTGCACACTATATTATTGTTGCGACTGATTACCTAACCAGATGGGCTGAAGCAGTGCTAGTAAAGGATTGTACTGCTGCGACCACTGCAAAGTTTTTATTTTAAATTGTCGTGACATGATTTGGATGCCCAAATATTTTAATAAGTGATCAAGGTATTCACTTTGTCAACCATTTGATTGTAGAAGCTACGGAGGAATTTCAAATTCAACATAAAAGGACAACACCTTATCACCCTCAAGCAAATGGAGTTGTCGAAGCCTTTAACAAAATTCTGGAAAACACATTTACAAAGATTTGTAATTCCCAAAGAGATGACTGGGATAAAAATAAATCAGCAGTATTATGGGCATATCGCGCGATTTGTAAGAAATTGACAAGACAAACTCCATTTTGTTTGGTGTATGGACATGAAGTTGTGATGCCTATGGAGTATATTGTTTCAAGAATAAGAATTGATGTGATCATAGAAATGATAGATGTCGATGCGGTCAAAGAAAGATTATTGCAACTTGTGTAGCTGGAAGAAGAAAGTTTTGTTGTAGGATTTCATCAAAATGTTGAAAAACAAAGGCAAAAAGCATGGTATGATCGACACATTAAAAAAAAGCACATTGAGTTCGGCGGACTTGTTCTTATGTATGACAGCAAATTTTCAAGCATCTAAGAAAGTTGAAAACACATTGGTTAGGACCGTATACCGTTAAGAAGATCATGACGGATGAGCTATAAAATTGCAAAAGTTAGATGGAATAGAATTTAGAGGACTGGTAAATAGAAGTCAACTGAATTTGTATCATGACAGAAACGACTTGGTTGCATTAAAAAAAAACATGAGAAAAGAAAGAAAGAGAGGAAATTTCTTTTATCGCAGACTTCTAGTTTGCTGCAGTAAGAAGTGAAGTCTCGTAGACTCGATGTTTGGAAAAGACCAGAAATTCAGGGCGAAGACACTTAGTCTGTCGCAAGAAAAGGACTCTATCAGAGGCAGAAAACGGGTCGCAAGGATTGCGATGTTGTCAGAAGAAATAAGGGAATCACATATATGGCAGCTAGATGTCATTAATTTCAAAATTCTGAGAGATTTTGGTAGTGCGCTTTTTTATCACGTACGTCTTTATGGCAATAGCTACCACTTAATGTGATAGCTAATTGGTAGTGTGCATAGAAGTTTCCTTAATTATTTGGATGAACCACCCATGTGACTGAAAGGATGGATTCCTTTCTATTAATTGCCCGTACGTGTGAAGAACAGTCGTGGAAAACTAGTGCACACTATCAACCTTTGTGCCCAAGTTCATTTCATTATGTTTGCATGAGAGAAGAATGATTGTTGTCTGCAACTTCAAGAGCTGAAGAAAAATTTTTAGAGCATGGTAATTTCAATCTCTAGTTCTAGTACAACTGTTCAATCCGAGGTTGCGACTACATCACCCACAGTAATCATGGAAGATACTTTAGCATATGTCCCATCACATCAGCACATTTCTCTAGTTGTTGAACAAGTTCCAGTTAGGCCATCAGGAAAATCAAGTGTAGACCTACCAAGTCCATTAGGAAGTTCATGGGGAAAGCACACGGGAAATAAAAATAGAAAAGGAAAACCAACCACACCACCAACACGTGAGGAGGATGAAGACTCCGAAACCATAAATATGTTGCCACCATATATCCCACCAAGACACGCAAATGCACCAAAGGTCAAAATTTCAACCAAGTCACGAGCCTCATTGGTAGAACCCACAGTGCCAGAAGGAGTTAAGGTGTTGAAGAACATTATGCCGAACCCGTAGGATTTATCCTTTGTCGACCACAATACGAAGAAACAGAGAGATTTGGACAGGAAGAATTATATGCTAACTGTGTAGGACACATCAGATTTGCTAAAGTGCTCGGTTCCTACGGAATGGGCGAGAGGACTGGACCAGTCCACACTATTGTCATTACTATATATGCCGCACTTCAATCGAAGTGCATAAGTGAATACCTTTATACGACATTTGTTAGTATCATTTCATGGAGGATACCTTTGGTTAGACGAAGTACACTCTATGGATGTCTAGCTCATCACAGTGATCACAGGTGTCCCATTAGCAAGTATAGATCCAATGCAATATTTACGAAAAGACTAGGACACGGCAAGGGTTAAGGACAAGTATGACTTGACTAGGGACAACAGAGGCTTCCTAATCTCTTCAATTAATGAATTTACCTTTCTCTTTGTTGCAAGGGTATTGGCCTGTAAAATTTTGCGCAAGATGCAACCAACCTAGTGTACTATGGGTACGTGCTAACCGAACTCTGTGCGGAGGGAGTTCAGATTAAGTGGTCACAATTCTTGATGAATGAATTGCTATCACACACAACTGAGTCATAGGAAGATGGTAAGCCTTTCCACTATGAATGGTTGTTGATTTTGATTTCATTTATTGTCTGGTCCGACCCACAAAACTACCAAGCGGTAGATATGACAGTTCATTGCAAAGGAGCTAGATACCAAAATCTAAGGTTCACAAAGAATAACAAGAACAAACGGCGGGGGANGACCCACAAAACTACCAAGCGGTAGATATGACAGTTCATTGCAAAGGAGCTAGATACCAAAATCTAAGGTTCACAAAGAATAACAAGAACAAACGGCGGGGTAATAATATCGATTTGTTTATGCATGGAGAGGAATTGGGGCATCAGGTGCGAAAGTAGACAAGACTTGCAGATGAAAGTGTTAAGCGCTTCCGCCAAATTATTAAGTTTCATATCAGCCCACATTATGTTCTGATAAAGTCACGACAAGACCCACAACATCAATGGTTGGTGACATAGTTTTTATTGATTAAAGAAGAAGTGGAATCCATTTTCCAGGAATGGAAGAAAGAATGGTGTGTCCCTGTTCTAGATGACCAAATAGTAGATGAAGACCTAGATCAGGACAACCCATCTTTGCAGCGACAGAAATATCAAGAAGAGGACCTGTAAGCATATGCGCAAAATATTGATCCGACCCAGAGTGGCTCGATCTCAAATCCCACAGATCCAGTTGTGGGAGACAAGAGAAAACATGAAGACACAGAGCAGCTGGAGTCCAAAAGAAAGAAAATAAAGGCTGACAAAACCGCCAATACCGTCAGCATTGATGGGGAATACTTTATGCTGTTAACCGAAGCGCTACAAGAAGTCGCACAAACAAGTTTTCAGAATATAGATAAGCGACAGACAGAGCGAACAACCAATATTACTAATCTACTAAAAGTACTCTGCAAAGTTTTTGAAGAGGTTAGAATCGCAGTAGATTATACACCTCAGATAAATGAGTCACAAGATGTACCTGACACTTCCAAAGAGCAGCAACTTGAGATGCCAATGTTAGTTCCACCAATTAGAGTGCAAGTGTTAGGAGAAGTACTTGATCTAGGAACCCCAGAATTCAATGATGTGGCCAAAAGCATAGGGCAGACAACAAAATACTTTTTGGTAGATGTGCATGACTGAGGTATATGCAATACAAAATGTTGTAGTTGCAGAAATGAAAGTAAGAGAAGGTGCCTTGATTAAGCAGGCGAAGATAGAAAATTTCAACTCAAAATGGGCCTTTTAACTTTTATTCAAATTCCATGTCATCATGTGTTAGCAAATGAAATTGCTTTAAATTTGAAATACCGTATAGGTCTTAAACACTTTTTTAATATAAATTTGGGGATAGGTATCATAAAAAAAACTACTTTTTTTGTTTGTATTTTTGACATATCTCCCTGTGTTTTTACTCAAATTTCGATCGGGAGAGCTCGTTGGATGCAGAATTTAATTCCGCATCCAACGAGCTCTCCTGATCGAAATTTGAGTAAAAACACAGGGAGATATGTCAAAAATACAAACAAAAAAGTAGTTTTTTTCTTTTCTTCCTCCAAAATTAATAAATATTATTTTATTAGTTCATTTTAGGAGGCCCATTTTGAGTTGAAATTTCCTCTAATGCATAAGTGTTAATAAAATGAAGTAAAAAATGCAAGAGACAAATCAAAAAACAAAAACATGGGAAGGAAATAGGCTTAGGCATGACAAGGTTGTAACTCTTGCATGCACAAACTTCACTAACGCAGGAATTACGGAAGACATGTTTGCAGAGGCCAAGTTCATTCGACTTGGCGAGATAGCGGACGACCTTGTCAGAAAGGTCGTAGAACTCGAAGTGTAGATAAAACCAAGCACACCCTAGAGGTGTTGGAGGAGAGGTCACAAACTGCAACCGAAGCTGCTAAGAAGATAGAAGAGGCAGAAGCATTATGCGCTAAGGCTGATGACCAAGTCTCTCAGGATTGGGAAGCATTAATAGATGACACAAAATTAGAGAAAGTCATCGAGGAGTTGTGCATAGTTGAGGCAAATATGAACCAAACAAAGAATGCAATGAAAAATTTTCCCTTAGCGGAAAAAATGGCTAAGGCGACAAAAATGAAGAAATTGCAGCAGTAGGTTGCAGTGTTGCACACGCAACATCAGGAAATAACTGAAAAAATTGCCGAATTACAAACTCACGCTGGAAGAATTACAAGCATTATTCATCCTATATATTAGAAGGTGCACCAAGCAGCAGAATCAACAGAAAAGGTAACGTCGGAACATGCCAGTTTCGACCTTGTGGAGAAGTTGAAGAAAACTGAGGAATGTGTGTGACATTAGGAAAAGAAAGTAGTGAAAATATTGCAAGATTTTCATAGTAAAGTCGGCACAAGTCAAGAAATGAAAGAATAGCTTCGTGTGGTTCGGGACGAGCCACATGTGAGTGTTGGGGGCCTATTGGGCCTGGGGAAAGGTAGGAATAATTTAGTTAGAATTCTATCCAAGTATGAAAAGAGTCAGGTCGCAAGAAGGAAAATGAAGTAGCAACATAAGTAGAGAAGGAAGAACATAAGAAGGAAAAGAAGGAAAAGGTTTTGCGATAGAAGTAGTCGCGGAAGGAAGGAAAAGGTAGAAGAAGTAGTGAGGGAGAAAGATGCGAAGAGGAGGAACAAAAGCAGACAAAGAAGAAAGAGCTAAGGAAAGAAGCAATCGAAGAGGAAGCTACCACAACATAAGAAGAGAATTCACGATAGAAGAGAAGTCACGACAAAAGGAAATATGCGACAGAATAAACCATGTCAAAAGGCGTTTAGTGGCGTAACGGCTGGAAAGCGATAGTTCAGAAAGATCGTGGGTACGATATTATCATTAGAAGAAATTTGAGGTCTAAAATGGGCCTCCTAAGGAAAATAATAAAATAATAGTTATTAATTTTAGAGGGAGAATGAAAATACTACTTTTTTTGTTCGTATTTTTGACATATCTCCCTGTGTTTTTACTCAAATTCCGAGTGGGAGAGCTCGTTGGATGCGAAATTTAGTTCTGCATCCAATGAGTGCCCACACTGCATACTTTTGACAGACCCTCCCCCCCCCCAAAAAAAAAAAAAAAATATTTGAAAAAATGCAATGATGATGTCATCATCACATTTTTTCAGGTATTTCTTGTTTTTGGGGTAGTGGGGTCTGTCAAAAGTATGCAGTGTGGGTACTCATTGGATGCGGTCATCATCACATTTTTTCAGGTATTTCTTGTTTTTGGGATAGCAAGGTCTGTCAAAAGTATGCAGTGTGGGTACTCGTTGGATGCGGAATAAAATTCCACATCCAACAAGCTCTCCCCCTCAAAATTTGAGTAAAAACACACAGAGATATGTCGAAAATACGAACAAAAAAAGTAGTTTTCTTTTATGACAAATATGTCAATTCAACCATTACGGTTGACTCATTTTATTTAAATTCTATTGGTTCTTGAATTCTAACTCACAAAATTTATTATTGGTGTGTTTTCTTATCAGGCCAATTTTAGACCCCAAATTTCCTCTAATGCTAGAATCGGCGAAAGCCACACGCATGAAATCATCTTCGTAATTCGGGTCGCTAGTTCCTACTAACATGTGTCGCTGGAATAGGAAAAAAACATGTTGGCCAACTGTATGAAGTCAGCTAAGAGCAACTTGTACGAGTCTATAAAAGTAGAAACCCAAGCTATATGCAAGTTAGCTCCTGGTCAGTTGGATCCGGGTCATGTGTTAGATTCTGTAAGTTTTGTTGTCTGTTAGTTTTCTAAGTGTGTTGAGTCGTAGAGAGGAGTCAAAGAATCTGCAGCTAAGTGCATAGAAGTGTAGAATAAGTTGAGTCGATCCAGGCTGTTTGTGGATCTTCAGTAGAGTCAAGTAGAGAAAGAATAGCGACAGAAGACCAGAGAGCATGCACGTCGAATTTCCAACCCATACATGTTGGTTATTCGACAACCTAGGAGGAATAAGGTGTCGGTTAATCGACTAAGTATATGTCGAAAATTCGACGATAGATCATCGGATTTTGTCATGGATCAATGGTCCTTACATGTCGGTTATTTGACAACCTGGGAGGAATAAAGTGTTGGTTAATCGACAATGACTGGGTTGGGAATTCGTTGACATGTCGTCGGATTTTTGTCGTGGATCAATGGTCCTTACATGTCGGTTATTTGTCAATTATGTGTCAAGTGGTTGTCGTATTTATGACGGCTTGTTGTATACATTGGATATCCGACGTACTTTTATTGACGTTTAAAAATAAACTACTTTATCGGATGTTAGATGGAGTGTTGTCGAAATTCAGACAAATATGTCATCGAAATTTAGGTTCAAATTTACTTGTGAAAACTCTCTTCTTGAAGTAGTGAATTTCCCCATGAAAAAATGGTAAAATGTGTATGACAACGGTCTCCCCTTCGGGGGTATTCTCATTTCCATGATTATAGAAGGTTCATAAGTTTTTCCAGAAGGATGCTACTCAACCCATGCTTCAATAATTATGTGAGGTTGATATGCCCCTACATTTATGTTAGCTTTCTCAAGTCAAGGGTAGTAGATGAAATTCATTACATGCACATGATGAAAAAGGTATAAGCTCTTGCATTCACAAGTCTTGGTTATAGATGTAGTAGATGAAATTCATTACATGCACATGATGAAAAAGGTATAAGCTCTTGCATTCACAAGTCTTGGTTATAGATGGTTACTTTCCCATGTGCCTTTTTTCTTTTCCTTTCTTTTGGACTCAAAGCCCCTCTTTTGGTCTCCAAAATGATCTTGAACTTATACATTATTTTTTAACATAAATATTTACCACACTTGGAAAGTCTAGGATATAATCTATAATAAAAGAATATATATCATACTATAGCCATAATTACACTTACATAGCTTAGCACCCATCATTATAATCATTTATTTATAATTATATATAATCCAATTTAATATATAAATAATCAAATCAATTCTATAAACCCAAAATGACTTCATATAAACTCTAGTTACTCCTCAAGTTAAGGTGCATAGAGACCGGTTCCTCACGGCTCTCCCTTGGTATTTTCTAACATTTAACCGTGAATGCGAAAAAAGGGAGTATTAATTAGTCAAACCTGTTTTTCTTTAAAAAAACGACTTTCAAAAAGGATGAAGACTCGAAACTAGTCAGTTGAAATGTCCGTACTACAAAACCTAACTGCCTGCGGGGTTCATCGAACCTTATAACTTCTTGAAAAGCGAGCAAGTCAATAACTTGTTCGGACGAAGAAGACCTGCTCGCCGACCAAGACCCAAATTTTTCAACCTACCGTGTTCACATTTTCCCCTGATTCCATGACTCAAATCCTGATTGGAAATTTGTCAATTATTGAAAATGTATAACTTTACAAATACTCATTTTTTCTCATAATTTTGTTTGTTAAATTTCTCAATTATTGAAAATGTATAACTCTATAAATAGTCATTTTTTCTCATAATTTTGTTTGTTAAAGTCGGTATTTTTTTATTGTATAACTAAATTTAGTGTTTTTATAAATTTAGGACATTCAAATTTTGTAATTTCAACAAAATTTAACGT
The DNA here is from genome assembly GCA_001517045.1 of Pseudotsuga menziesii. Taxonomy (NCBI): domain Eukaryota; kingdom Viridiplantae; phylum Streptophyta; class Pinopsida; order Pinales; family Pinaceae; genus Pseudotsuga; species Pseudotsuga menziesii. Next base: position 49,795 of record LPNX010311696.1, on the reverse strand, counting down.
TTTTAAAAATTAGGACACCAAGATTTTGCAATTCCAACAACTTATATCACCAAAAACTCCATCCCTGATTCTAAGGTTGAGTGTTTAGACATCACTGGATCTAAAATGACTTCTACCTGGGTTTAAACACTTTGTTGCCGTGTTAATAGTTTGTTAGTGATAATAAAGTTATTTGATGGTTAAAATGCTCCATGATAAGCATTTTGACCATCAAAATCTATCATGACTTTGCCCAATGTTTAGACATCATTGAATATGAAATGTCTTAAGAGTAATGTTTAAACACTTTGTTGTGGTGTTAATAGTTTGTGAGTGATGATAAAGTTATTTCATAGTTAAAATGCTCCATGATAGGCATTTTCAAAATCAATCCTCGACTTTGACCAATGTTTAGACACCATTGGGTATGAAATGTCTTTGAGTAATGTTTAAACACTTTGTTGTGGTGTTAATAGTTTGTTAGTGATAATAAAGTTATTAGATGGTTAAAATGCTCCATTTTGACCATCAAAATCCATCCTTGGCTTTGCCCATTGTTTAGACATCATTGGATATGAAATGTCTGAGAGTAATGTTTAAACACTTTGTTATGGTGTTAATGGTTTGTTAGTGATAAATAAGTTATTTAATGGCTAAAATGCTCCATTTTGATCATCAAAATCCATCTTGACTTTGCCCAATGTTTAGACATCATTGGATATGAAATGCCTTTTGAGTAATGTTTAAGCACTTTGTTCCATTTTTAACTCTGCCTTAGTGTTTAGACATGGTTAGATATGAAATGTCTTTACTTAATGCTTAAGCACAATGTTGTGGTGTTAATAGTTTGTTAGTGATAATAAAAATAGAGAAATTCAAAATTCACAACTACTTTTAAGCACTTTATGGTAGAGTGTTTAAGGTGTTTAGATATCATCTAATCTGAATTAGAGTGTTTAAGGTTATTTGGTGGTTAAAATGCTTTTTTTATCATCAAAATTTGGATCTCTTATTTTGTGGTAGATTGTTTAGACATTATTGGATTTGTAATTACTTTTAAAAATGTTTAAACACTAGCACTAGCACACCTTATAACTCACCATCAATGAACGCCTATATGGATCAAATGGGAGAACTTGTTGCCCAAACCCTAGAACCTCATTGTGAGGATTTGAAGAACCAAGGGTTTGAATATTATCGTGTTAATGTTGTTGTGGGGTTTGGCTTAAGGTCTAGGGTGTGGAAGTGTAGTTCACATCAGAGGGTTGTAGGGTAGAGGGGTTTTGAACATAATGGGCACCACCAACCTACAACGGCATGTCACGATGATTCTGTATGAGGGGGAGTGGGTTTTGAATAGAATGGGCACCACCTACCTGCAACAGCATGTCACGATGATTCTGTATGAGGGGTAGCACGGCTTCCCACTCCCTCCAAAGGATCTCTGCCATCCGTCCTTGGCGCTGCCTTAGCAAGAAGCTCGAAATCGCAAAGATTTAGGATGACCTCTTGCATGAAACTAAAGATGTTGACCACATTTCAAAACTTCTCTACAACACTCAACACTCCATTGTGAATAGCTTTGTTCCTAAGATTCACTATTAAGCCCCCTAGCCCCAATACTTGCCTTCTCCAAGAGCCGTCATCATCCAAAAATTGAGGGCTTCCATCACCAAATTCCTAGGAAGACTCCACCACAAAGGCTCGTAAGCAATTGTATTGATATTTCACTGGACAATGTGCTAGTTAAGTAGTTAGCAAGATTGATTCATGACGAAGAAGAATCTTCATGAATCTAGGACTTTTGGAGATTGACCTCCATAGTGTAAGGTAAACCAAAATTCACAACAACTTTTAAGCACTATATGTTAAGAGTGTTTTAGGTATTTAAATAGCATTGGATCTAAGTAAGGTGTTTAAATAGCATTAGATCTAAGTAAGGTGTTTAAATAGTAAGGTGTTTAAGTAAGGTGTTTTAATAGTAAGGTGTTTAAGGTTATTTCACGATCAAAATGCTCAATAACAAACCGTCAAAATCCATCCCTAATTGTGTTTAGATATCCTATTTCTCAAAATCCATCCCTAATTGTGTTTAATTGTGTTTAGATATCCTATAATTATATTTAAAGTATTTAAGGTGTCTAGGTCACACTGAATCTGAAATAGTAAGATTTATGATTCTAGGTCACACTGAATTTGAAATAGTAAGGTTTAATTGTGTTTAGATATCATTGAGCTTAAACATTTATGATTCTGCTACACCACGAACCACAACCATAAATTCTTTACGTAACTGCATTCCATCTCAACTGCCTTATTGCATTAACAGATATGGTTTTATTTCATTAATGCTATAACGAATGTCCCACATAAATACTGAAATGAGCTCTTCAACGAAGAGAAGCCAAAGTCTAAAAAAATCTAAGTTTTATAATTATAACGTGTATCATGTTAATTCTACACTTAACAAGCACCGAGAAGTATTAGAAAACGAATAGGGTTACCATACAACCAAAACGATTTCAGTCAGTTTAGTCCAGCCATTTTACATTTTAAACAGTTGTTTATTTGTAATTTTATAAGGTACCAATTTAAAATTGGTAAGATATCTCGTCTTTTTATAAAGTTTGTAAGTTTTAATTTCATTGAGAGCATGATTATATATATATATTTAATGCATAAGAACAAGAATAAGATAAATAACTTATAGAAGATAACAGGACTTTAAAATTGTTTCATAATCTAGTCAAAACAATTTGCAATTTAAATAAGGTTGACATAAAAACACTATATTATGGCTAAATCGTTCTGTTTAAAAAGACAAAATAGTGAAATATTACGAGTATTATTACAACTAAATTTAAAAAGAAGTTGTGCTGAGAAAAAGGATTATTCAATATAAGAAAATTAAGGCTTATATTAACTCTAACAATCTTATATGAATCATGGATATAAATTATATATTTTAGCTTTGTTTAACTGCTAGCAATCTTTATTAAACTAAGTGGTTGGTTGTGCCTATCCACATTCAGCAACCACTTTACTTGTAGCTATGCTAATCTCTATTGATCTAGATTTACTTGTAGCTATGCTAATCTCTATTGATCTAGATTACTGGTAAGACCGTATCACTGAAGTCGAAAGCCTCATTTCCTTCTCTTGATTTCCAGCATGTCTACAGAGAACACAATAAGAAGGCAGATTGTTTATCCAAGGAAGTACTCTCTATGGCCTTAGGCCTCTTATCCTTCACAGAATATCTTGAAGGTATTATTATTGGGGGAGGTGAGATACAACTCTTCTAGAGCACTCTATGTCGGAGTAGAATACTCTTAACCTTCTGATTTTATTGTTTTCCTTCTTAACCTCTTTTTGATTCATTGGTTGATCTGTTCTGTCCTCCTCTGAGTAAGAACACTTTCTGTTTAGTCACTTTCCCTAGTGTCTCTTTGGATAATCAGGCTGGGTTCTTCTTGTTTTCTTTTTGGAAAACAGAAACCAATTATCCTGAAAATTAGCTACTAATTTTCCGATATATGGCTATGTTGCTCCCATTAATGCTCTCTCAGTAATGTGTTCTGAATTGGTGTGATATTTTTTATATCACCCATATGTATCAGTTACTTTTGATTCTCATTGAATATCAACAAACATCTATTTTTCTCATAGAAAAAACTATGTTAATCTCTGTTCCCAGTATGATAAAAGGATTAAAGTTTTAAGAATGTTTTTCTGTTCCCTGTATATAGATAAAAGGATTAAAGTTTTAAAAATGTTTTTCAATTTTAAATAGAGTTAGATATTTTGAAATTTAATAACTTTGATCCAAAACGCCTAACTTTAAATTAACTGTATGAATGGTTACGGAACCAAACGGCTAAAATCGCAGATAAAGTATTGCAATGCACTTTCCGTTGGAAGGCCATGAAAGAATTTATGCATTTCCAGCCCACAATCATTTTTTTTAACAGAAAAACAAGCCACACAGTCCATTTAACGAAACAATAATATGGAGAAAAACCTCGAATGTAATATACATAAAACCACAGTATAGAACTCCATTATAAATATTAAACAAAATTACATATTTGCACTAATTTGAAGCTGTTTAAACACGAACAGCGCCCCGGTTAGTCCGCAAAGAGACGAGATTGACACGAATTTTCACTTCGTTGGTGAAAGAGGAAAAGCATCTAAGAAGATTCTGGTACAGTGGAATTTCTCTGCTAATTACAACTTCAGTTCGAGAATCTGGAAGATCAAAACTGTGCAGGGAAGTTTACTTACTTATAACTACAGGTCCCCAAGGATCGATGCTGATTCAATTCCAACACATTCGACTTTCGAAATTGCTACGAATAACTGAGACTATCCAAGATAGCCATCCTGCTGCAAATAAGCACTCTGAATAATTTGTCGACCTGTTTTTCAAAGGGAGCGATGCCTGCTTCCATATCTACGATGCATTTCTTCAAACAGTGAACAGATTGCTTCAATTCCAGCGTCTCGTTAGCCAGATCCGGACTAGACGATTTGCAATTTATCGATCTGTTTACAACATCGTGCAAATGCCGGGCTGCAGCGTCGACACTGTCGAGCTCCTGTAATGGAGCCCGGGAGCCCTTGCTTCTTCTCCTATCGATCTCTTCCTTCACTTTCTGCTGTAGGGCATGAAGCGTGGATGCCGATAAAGAATGGCCCGTATGAGGAGGAACAGACGAAAGGGAACGTTTCGATTTAAAAGACAAAGCAGCAACGAGCACACCACAGACGAATACCGTTGTCGCCGTTGATCCATATAATATTTCCAAGAACTGGGCCTTGCTTGAATTCCCGCTTGCCGGAGTTACCAGCAATTTGTCGCCTATTTGCCTCAGCATGGAGCTACACTTCTCCAATCTCGAGCGTTTCTGGGAAGAAACTTGCAGACTCTGTGCCTCTTTCTTGACCATGAAATCCTTACAATTGCCAAGCGCCGTCCGGGCCCTCAAAAGCCGCGCGCCGCAGATCGGATTCTCAATAAACACCCCCAAACCACGAACAATTATCTGCAGCGATGCTTGGTATTCCTTGATATCACTTAAAGTTTCTCTCAGCGAATTGCAAACATCAAGAAGCTTCACAGTAGCATCCAGTTGCTCATCTACCCACTTGGCATTTTCGCGCAAAACTGCCTGCTGAATATGAGGAAAGAGCTCCTCCGCCCGAGAATGAACACCCAGGCAAACTTCCAGGGCTTGGCCGAGCCATTCCGCGCTGAGATACGACCCGGCGTTTTCCTGTAGCCGACGAAGCTCCGAATTGAGCCGGCTCTCGAAGGCTTCGACGAGAGGATGCGTGTAAGTCGTGGGATATATTGTCGACGACGAGGTTCGACCATGGAACGACAGAGGCGGCAGGGCATGGAGCGCTGCACCAAGAGACGAAAATACAGATGAAGATCCCATCATAATTCTTCTTCACAATTCGTTTGTTGTTCTGCAATTCTTTCCAGTCGGTCTCGGCCCGGCCGGGTTAAGTAAAGTAAAGTCGCTCAGTCAGTCAAGCCGGCGGTGTCGATCGGTAGAGATAAGAAGAGTACGGACGGACCCTAATCATTAAATATATTTCACATGTCGCTATTGCTGTGCACAGTATAATGCTTTGCCAGGATTCGAACCCGTGGCCTCGGGATATATATGGCCTAGGTCGCTTCAGATCTTTCCAAATCTCATACCTGCTCGTCCTTTTCACCGCGCGGTCCAGCCAGCAACAGCTAATCATGGTGCCAGACTGGCAAGTTGGCAACTATGGCGTCGGCGACACAATCCTCCACACAAAAACTTTAGTAAGACCCCAAATGTTGTTTAATCAACATTTAATTTTTTTTGTTTTCGCGTGTCTTTGTCCCCTACACCCCAACGATCCCAACCTCAACAACTCCTAGTGACCACTACAAAAAACAAAAATACCATTAAAAATGAGAATAAAAGACCCTTTAGGTGTCATTTAGCTTTTGAATAAACGAAACAAGAATTAAATGACATAATAGCGCTAATTTAAGAAATAAACTTATGTGACGGTGTCCCCTTGCGTGTTGGATAGTCCATTGTTTAAGGACTAGATTATTTTGTTGCCATAGATTCCATGGACAATTATTAATGAAATTATAAATTATAATTTAATAAGACATGGACAATTATTAATGAGATTATAAATTATAATTTAATAAGATGTTGCCCTCCAAAGACCTAGACATGATTGTATTATAATAAGTTAAGCCTTAATCTTGTTAGGTTCCTATAATCAAAACTAGTATCTATCTGGGACAATTATAAGAGAAATTATACTTTAGTAAGACAATGCCCTCCAGTATGAAGACGGCTAGATGGCCTCCACATATCTAATTGTAATAGAATCTATCTCCCATCTCCCATAATATCGCCACATTTGTCTTTTCTCCTTTGTAGTTGACATCACCTTTTCATGTTTATCTACAACAAACAGCTATAAGATCTCAAATCATATTTATATTTTGACTCAATATCTTTAAAGGATCCAAAATTAGGATGAGGCCGCATTGATATTAAATACGTGATAACTTTGGTATATATATTATGTATTATTTATTGAGTGGTTTATTATCTATTCAGTGGCTTTCAAATGCGGTGAAAATTAATTAGTCTATGGTAGAGTAATGATTATTGTCGTAGGCTTATTGGTAGTAGTTGGATTTCAAGATGCTAAGATCTAACGGTCAGCAATGAGCCTGCAACAACAATCATTGCTATGTCATAGGTTGATTAATGGTCCCTCCAACTGCAAGAGCAAGTGTTCATTGCGTCGAGAGGCGCTCTATAGCGGAGTATGGGGGAGATCTTGAGATCTTGTCACGCGTTACTAACATGTCGGCAAAAAATGATAGTGAAAGTGGATATTATGGGAGAGATCTTGTCACGTGATGTAAATGTCGGCAAAAAATAATAATGAAAGTGAATATTATAGGAGAGATCTTGTAACGTGATGTAACGTTACTAACATATGTAACATGTCGGCCAAAAATAATTGTGATAGTGAATATTATGGGATAGATTTTGTAACACAAAATAAAAAATAATATCACTTTCGTAACTTTATTTTTATTAATAAAAAATAAATTTTCTAATAAGCCAAAATAAATGTCCGCCACAAAAACAATCTAATATGGGGGAAATGTGGTAATCTTCCTACTTAACAAAACAATAAAAAAGTAAAAATTTAATTATCCGTAAAAAAAATATGTGGGTCAAAAAAACACAAAATTGAATTATCCGCAAAACAATGTTGGCCTTGCACATGGTTTTAAAACCATGTGCAAGGCATTCTAAACAACCCATGGTTTTATTGTACATGGTTTAGGAGGCTTTGCACATGGTTTTTAAACCATGTGCAAGGCCTTTTGAACAACCCATGGTATTATTGTACATGGTTTAGGAGGGCCTTGCAAATGGTTTTAAGACCATGTGCAAGGCCTCCTAAACAACCCATGATTGTAGGAGGGCCTTGCATATGGTTTTAAAACCATGTGTGGGGAAATGATGCAATGTTTGTTCCTAACAAAATAAAAAATATTATATGTCGGCCATAAATAATATTAAATATTAATAATAATAAAATTATATGTGGACCTTAAATAAAAAGATGTGTCTTTTGGTTTGAATCAAATCAATGGATACCTAAGAAGAGGTTAGAGATTTGATCCATCTCGACGCTTGATAGAGCCCGGGATTTGGATCTACGCCGGTACATTAACAATGACATTACAAAGAGATACAAGTCTGGACACCAATCATCCCAATCACACTATGCATACAATGGTTGCATGGGTTGGTTTGGTTTTGGTGGTTGAGATATGACACTATGCATACAATGGTTAAATGGCTCGGTTTTGTTTTGGTGGTTGAGATATGACAATAGAGAATTTAAGTTGATTTAGAATTGTATAAAATTTATGATATTTTTTTTAGTTGAAGTTAGTTTATTCTTTTTATAAAGTTTATTCAACATTAACTTAAGTTAAAAGTTTTTCATGTTAAAATAAATTTATATATAAAGTTGAGATTTGTTTTGTTATCTAAATCAATAAAAAATTATTTTTTATATTTTATATATCAATAAGAAAAATTCCATTCATTAAAACTTAATTTCATAACGGAGTGAGCTAGCTATGGAGCAATCCTCCCTCCATCGGACGGAGGAGGAGCAAAGTCAGCGTCGGATGGAGGAGCAAAGTCAACGCTGACTTTGCTCCTCCTCCGTCCGATGAGGGAGGATTGCTCCATAGCTAGCTTACTCCTTTCATAACTTGTAATATATCAATAAACAAATCTCTTCCTACTTATCAATGAAAAATCAAGCCATACTAATTAATAAAAGAAGTCTACCCTTTATTCTCTCGTGGGGCTCAATAAATAATATTTCTCCTAGACCCCACAAATTTAAAAATAAGTTCATGTTATGTTAATATACAAAATATATTTACTGCTCACTTATGAGAGGACTATCATATTTTGATACCCAGGTGCTAAATTTTGATACCCAAGTGCTAGGTGTATTTCTGGTTT
>LPNX010311696.1:24266-41167 GCA_001517045.1 Pseudotsuga menziesii | reverse complement strand
ACACAGCTTGGATATTGTTTTATTTATTTATTATATGAAGTGCTATGTAATGTATTTAGCACAGATTTTGCTCTACCCAGTGGGGTAGGTGAGCGGTGTATTTCTGGTTTACACAGCTTGGATATTGTTTTATTTATTTATTATATGAAGTGCTATGTAATGTATTTAGCACAGATTTTGCTCTACCCAGTGGGGTAGGTGAGCAATACTCTACTGCATGTAGAGTATTTGTCGCCACTAAGGTATGTATTGTTGTATAATGATGTACAAGGTTACCTTTGATTCAATAAAAGAACAAAGAAGTGTTTTTTAGACTGAAAAAAAAAATACAAAATATTTTCCCTTCCATTAAATTTTTTTTCAATTCTTTAAAAATTAATCTTTCTCAGTTCCCATTCCACTAAAATTACTTCCCCTCGACACTGTATTAATGAGTTGGTAGCTTCACTAATCAACATAATGCATATTTTCGCACATATATTATAAATGTTTTTTATTAATAAATGAAGTACATTTTTTAATGGTGATATCGAGTTGTTGAGATTTGACATTTCCATCAATACGCCCTTGAGATATATTTGGTTCTTGAATATTAACAAGACTTGTAAAAAATTATATTTAATTGATTATTATTATTTTTTTATAAATAAATAAAACTATATTTTATATTAAAAATTTATGTCTGGTTGGATATAAAATGACATACATGAACCTATAAGACATTAAAAAAAGACAATAACTATACATCTATAGACAATGATATGGTTTACATATATATCTAAAGTCTAAAATGGATTAGGCTAAAAGACCTAAAAAGTATGAAGTCTGTAAAAGAGGACAAAGCTATTAAAAAACAAATAAAATCAGAGTTTACAACAAAAAGAATATAAAGTATTGGTCGAAGCTTGCAAGTCTATTGAAAGGAAAGCAATATATATATAGCCAATTTGTATCTAATAATGTGATCAATGTCAAGAATGTTGCATATCATATGTGAAGTAAAATTTGTTCAACAAGTATTGAACAATATCCACCCATACGATCACATAAAACTTGCAACAACAAAGCTTAGAAAGCATGAAAATAAAACCATATGGAAAAAAGTCTCACTATAAATCATCACCCAAACAATCCATCCGATTAAAATAAAAGTCAAGATTGTGGGACTCCGGATTTAGGCCTATGGAGAGTAATATCTATAGAGACTGATAGATATCTATCTGCCCCTAATCGATCAGAGTTGAACTCGGATATCTCTTGAAAGATATTTGGCCTTTGGGTACCCCCATTGCCAATTTTGATAAAGCATATGCTAGTGTATTATATTCTTTGTATATATGATCAATGTAGATACCTAGGTGACTCTGAATGAGATCAGAAACCATTCGCTGCCAAAAAGATAGATGAGGGGGTACATATGTGTTTCACCCCTATCCCATCCAATAATGACCTTTGAATTGCCCATTACCCTTTGAATCGCTATATCTTTTAACTTGGCATTTACTAAAGAAGAATCCATAGAGCGATCAATTCATATTTTGTATTTGATCCCGCTATGCAATCTATCATTGAAGTAAAATGTGATTACCTATCCAACCATATATCAACACCAACACCTCCTCTACTAGAATCACCCTATGAAGCCCCATCAAATAAGCCCCAGCAACAAGTGGTGTCAATGGATGGTGGAGATTTTAGTCTCCTCAAAATATTCGGAATCTTATTGGCCATCCCTTGAGCTGATAGGACCACATGACTAGTCCATCTAGTCTGAGTAAACCCGCCATAAAAGATAAGCATGTTCTTGGATAACCAAATCTCCCAACATGCAAGAACGGGGAACTCCAAATATGTTGTGTTCTTGGGTTTCCACTGTTCAAAACACCTAGCCAATGAATCCCCTCCCCAAGATCTATCAAATATGATATCTCGGAGAATAAGATCCCACACCTCCTGAGTAAAAGAGCATGTAATGAAAAGATATGTGCAAATTTCTTCCCCTCTCCTACATAATGCACAAAACCTGGGACCAGAAAAACCTCTCTTTAACAGATTATCCCAGGTTAGTAATCTATTGTTCACAACTAACTAGAATTTTTTTTTGCTTCAAAGGAACTTGTAATTTCCAGATAGTTGCAAACCACCAATGTCTATCATAGCCATCCCCATCCCATAGAGAGGCATAGACCTCTTTCACAATGATAACACCATCCTCTTTGTTCCATGTCCAGAATAGTTTATCCTCTATGGTGGAGATCCTAATGTCTCCCCTGTATAAACCCCTAATATATTCTTCCCATTCCTCCCTATAGTCACCAGAGAGTGCTAAAAGGTTGGAATTCCTCCATCTACAAGTGATCTGACTCTGATGCAAATCCACCAAGGCTTAATAAGGGTTATATATGCCAGCATCTCGTAAAAATTCGATAGTCTCCTGTCATAAGATATATGCAGAGGGACCCACCTTGATAAGATCTATACCAACTCTTATATGATCCCCCTTTCCTAGTATCTAAGCTAGCCATTTCCCCTTGATATCAAAGGTTGAAGATATACAATTCCAGACAAATGAGACACCTTTTCTTTTGCCTTATGTGTACATCTGATCCACTACTCTATAGAAATATGCTTGAAGTATTTTTCCATTATAATCATATGCCATAAGCTATCAACAAACAAAGCCCTCCAAATACTTTTTGCATTAATATCCATCTAGAAGAGATAAATGTTCTTGATACCCTAACCGCTCATATCTTTAGGTTTTTCGAATTTCTCCAAATTAACCAGGTGGTATTTATTGTGTTTCAAAGACCCAACCCAAAGAAAATTGAAGATCCAACAGTTAATAGCATGCAATATAGTCTTTGTAAGTTTGTAGATTGACATTCAGTATAGAGGGATATTTGTTAGGATTGAATTAATAAGAACCAATCTTCCCCATTTTGAGAGCCATTTCAAAATCCAGTGACTAATTCGAGCATCGAATCTCTTAATAAGTCAGAACTAGTCATTAGTCAAATAATTATTGGGTTTGACCCTGAGCCAGAAAAACCCTAAATACTTAAACTGCTAAGTTTTGGTACATTCGCTATATCCCGATATTGGCGAAGTTTCAGGAGCTGAAAATTGCAAAGGCTGAAGATAAAATACTGATGTACATTGTGTCCAAAATTCAGCTTCATATTCGCTATATTCTGGGAGATATGGTCCCTCCAAGTTATGGTTCCAGCCTCTTCCAGAATTCATCCCTAAACAGGACACCTGGAGAAAATCGCTATATCTTGGGATACCTAGGTCCAAATGGAATTCCTGAAAATGTAACAGAAAAATCACGGAATTTAATTTCTATGTTCTGAAGATTAGACTCAGAAGATGAACCAATGACACGTGGCATGCCATACAACTTCGCTATTCTGAACAGTCCTGTAACAGGTCACCCTGGGAAAATGATTATAAATCCCAATTGGTGAAACCAATTCTGATGAAAACTATGATGTTGGATCAGGAACATGAGAGGTTACCTCAGTGCAAAATTTCATACATAAATCAGCCGTAATTTCGGAGATATCACAGAAACATTGACAGGCATTTCTGCAGAAGAAATTGGAAAACTAGGGCTTCGTGTTCCGGGAGCTTCCCTCCACTGTTTTCAGAAAAGGAGTACATTGGATAGCTCCATTTGAAGATATCTATCTTTCTATCCAATCAGATCTGAAAGATTCCAAGTTTTAAAAATTAGGGTTTCTCTAACAAGCCCTAGATCAGCCAGCTCGAGAAGCAGGACGGACACCTCAAATCGGTAAGATCTAATCTTTTGCTATTTTCATTTGAGGTTCTCATTTCAAAGTGATATATCACATCAGTTGAAAAATTCCAAGCACGGAAGTATTTGATCTCTCTGAAGAAAATGAATTGGACACCTACATGAGTAGAGAGGTTCCAGTTCCATATGAAGATGAGGCTCAAAACCTTACACAAGAAGAACTTGATCAAGGCCAAGGAGATCATTGTTGATTCAATCACGGATCAACTTATACCACAAGCGTCTTCCCTAAAGACACCGAAGATGTTTGATTCCTTGATCAAGCTATATGAAGATAAGAACTTAAATCAGAAGATGGCTTTGAGAAAACAGTTGAAGAATGTGAAGATCTAGAATGCAGAACAACTTGAAGCGGTAGAAGAAGAATGTATGCTAGAAGTAAGTGATTACTTTCAGCTCGACTAATAAGAAGAGAAGAAGAAGATGGGAGCAATTGAAAATTAAGCTCTCACCATTCAAAGAAGATCCCTCAAGCGATGAGGAATATGAAAAACTCAATTCTTGAAGAAGCTCTTATTCATCTTATCATTTGGATAAGAAATGATGATTTCATGAATGAAGAAGATGATAAAGCAGAATGATCAAGATGGAGTCTACCCACAAAAAAAATAAAAGATAAGTATTCAGTTGGCATGCCATGATATTGTTTTGTTATATATTTGATTATATTCAGTTGATGTGTTATGCATGATAGATTGTTTACATTAATACTACTAATATGCAAGTGATGGGTAAGTAGCTCATGGCGCTATACAACTCTCCAGTGCTACTTATCAAACCTCTTTGCTGACATATTGGATTAGTGCACAATCTCAATGATGTCATGGTAGAGATGGAAGGCATCTAGAAAGTTTCTGTGAGATATGGATGAATGTTGTATTGGCTATAATAGTTGCATGATGCATAAGAATTTGTCGTTATGCATATGTTTCATGAAATAGTTCTACCCATGCATCTAGTGCATTTGAATTGTAGGAAAGGTCCTGTACAACCTCCTACAAGAAAAGAAGGACGAGACTTCTTCCGAAGAACAAGTGATGACAATCCAATAAACATGAATCTGAAGCTCCCAGGGTCAAAGACACCATGATGGAAGAAAGAGCTTCAGAAAGCGGTAGATCCACCTCAAAGAATGAAGACCACCATGGGTATGAGAGATAACTCAAGATGAAGAAAAGAATGATATAAAAGAAACTATGATCAAAGAATAACAATTGATCATGGGGAATGATGTATACGATATGATTTCGAGACATAAAGGGAAGTACATAGCATCCTCCATATGGATTTACAAGAACAAGTGTACAAAGAAAGGTTCATGATTTGCCTCAGAAAGAAGAGACTATGACATGACATACTCTATTGACCAGTATATATCAAGCATAGAACCACCTGTACAGAATGAAGAAGGAAGATAATACTCCACTTCAAGGGGAGTGACTACAGAAGATATCTGAGTTCGACACGGTACAACATGATGGACAGCTTCTTGATGGATCGAGACTTTACCAAGAGTAAAGTGGGTTCCAACCTTCAAAGTTGAATGCAGAAGACTAGGATATGTTGATGATCTGACAAGACAAAATCATGATGAAAGAATACTAGAATGATGTATGGGATATAGTTCCCAAACCAGAAGGAAGGAGTATTGTATCCTCCAAATGGATATACAAAATAGAGCATGCAGCTGACTGAAGTATCGAGAAGTATAAAGCAAGATTTGTGGCCAGAGGTTTCTTTCAGAAAGAGGGAATTAATTCTGAAGAGACACTTACTCCATGAAGTAAGGTACACTTGCTTCAGAACTATCATGGTAGTTTCTTCCATGGTGAAGTAAAGACAAGCCTTCCTTAATGGTATGATTGAGAAAGAGTTTTTTCATCGAATAGTCAAGAGGATTTGAAGTTGAAGCCAGATGGAATCATGTATGCAAGTTGAAGAAGGCCCTCTATGGCCTGAAGCAAGCTCCCAGAGCTTGGTGTGGAAGGATAGACAGTTTCTTGTCGAGCATGGGATTTACCAAGAGTAAATTTGATCCTAACCTTTATCTCAAGGTTGTAGAATATGAACTTGTCATCCTGTTATTATATGTGGATGACTTATCCTTGACAGGAAATGAGAAACAGGTCATGGAATGCAAGAAGAAACTAGCAGAAGAATTTGAGATGAAAGACCTTGGGTTAATGCATTATTTCCTAGGTTTGGAAGTATGGCAAAGTTCAGAAGAAATCTTTCTCAACTAGGGAAAGTATGCGGTAGAGATATTGAAGAGATTCAATATGTTGGAATGCAAAGTCATGGCCACACCCATGGACTCCAACCTGAAGCTGTTAGCTGATGACCCATCAGAGTTAGTGGATATGACTCATTACAGACAGATCATTGGGTCATTGATGTACTTAACATATACCAGACTAGACATTTGTTTTGCTTTGAACACCTTAAGTCAATATCTTGTTCAACCAAGATGGGTTCACCTAGTAACTGCAAAACATGTGATGAGATATCTGAAAGGGATTATAGACTTTGGTTTATATTATTATGGTAGCCATGAGTATAGATTGTATGGCTACACAGATGCAGATTGGGCTGGAAGTATCTCAGATAGGAAAAGCACATTAGGTAGATGCTTTTGTTTGGCGTCTGCTATGAGTTCATGGTTTAGCAGGAAACAGTCCAATGTTTCTCGTAGCATTGTTGAAGCAAGATACGTAGCAGATTGCTCTGCTAAGTTGTGAAGCCATATGGATTTGGAAGCTAATATCAGGTCTCTTTGAACTGAAGATGGATACTATAATGACTCTATGTGATAACCAGAGTTGTGATGACAGAGAACCCTGTGTTCCGTCGTAACACATAGAAATATGGTATTTCTACATACGAGATAAGATGCAGATGATGGTGATTCCTTATTTCTATACTGAATATACAGATGATGATGTTTCAGTATTCCCATACTGAAGATATAGATGATGTTTCAGTATTTACATACTGTAGATGCAGATGATGGTGATTCCATATACTGAATATAGAGATGATGATGCTTTCAGTATTTCTATACTGAAGATATAGATTATGATGCTTTCAATATTCACATACTGGAGATACAGATGGTGATAGTTTAGTATTCACATACTGAAGATGTAGATGATGATGGTTTGGTTGTTGATGTGCTAACAAAGCCTCTGTCTTGAGTAAAGTTTGAACACTTTCGAGACAAGCTTGGTGAGGTTCGGAAGAACCTTCCTCGAAAGGGGGAGTAGTGATGTTGCAGTGGGATTGTATCATCCCTGGGCATCTGCCCTAAAGTGATCCGGTGACCTCGTTCCTCGAAAATGAAGAGGGATTGTATCATCCCGGGACATCTGTCCAAAAGTGATCCGGTGACCTTGGTCCTCAAGAATGAAGAGGGATTGTATCATCCTGGGACATCTGTCCAAAATAGATCCGGTGACTTCGGTCTTCATGAATGTGGCGGGATTGCATCATCCTTGAACTTCGGTTCAAAATGTATCCGGAGGTCTCGGCCCCCGTGAATGTGGTGGGATCGCATCATCCTTGAAATTTGGTTCAAAATGTATCCGGAGGTCTCGGCCCCCGTGAATGTGGTAGGATTGCATCATCCTTGAACTTTGGTTCAAAATGAATCCAGAGGTCTCGGCCCCCGTGAAAGTGGTGGATTGCATCATCCCTGAACCTCGGTTCAAAATGTATCCGGAGGTCTCGGCCCCCATGAAAGTGGTGGATTGCATCATCCCTGAACCTCGGTTCAAAATGTATCCAGAGGTCTCGGCCCCCATGAAAGTGGTGGATTGCATCATCCCTGAACCTCGGTTCAAAATGTATCCGGAGGTCTTGGCCCCCGTGAAAGTGGTAGGATTGCATCATCCCTCAACCTTGGTTCAAAATGTATCCGAAGATCTCGGTCCCTGTGAATGTGGTAGGATTGTATCATCCTTGAACTTCAGTTCAGAACGGATCCAGTGACTTCGGTACTCGAGAACATGTGTTGATCCCATAATTCCTAGAGGAAGGATTGTCTAAGTTCCACATCTGTGTTGATCCCGTAATTCTGAAAGGAAGGATCGTTAGTAACTCTGTAAAGACCTAAATCCCGTGATTCCGAAAGGAAGGATCATTGAATTGATCCCATAATTCCAATAGGAAGGATTGTCTGAGTTCCACAGATGTGTTGATCCCGTAATTCCAATAGGAAGGATTGTTTGAGTTCCACATCTGTGTTGATCCTGTAATTCCGAAAGGAAGGATCATTTGTAACTCCGTAAAGACCTAAATCCCGTAATTCCAAAAGGAAGGATCATTGAATTGATCCCGTAATTCCAATAGGAAGGATTGTCTGAGTTCCACAAATGTGTTGATCCCGTAATTCCGAAAGGAAGGATCATGTTGATGTTTTGATGATGTTGATGTTTTTATGATGATGATGACGTACTGATCAAAAGATCAGTGTATGATGATGATGATGTACTGATCAGAGTATGACGATGATGATGTACTAATCGAAAGATCAGAGTATGATGATGATAACGTACTGATCAAATGATCAGTATGTGATGATGACGATGTACTGATCAAAAGATCAAAATATCATGATGATGATGCTGTTTGAGAATTGAAGTATGATTATGGTGTTGATCATGATGTTACCGATCAGGTTGCTAATCGAAAGAACAAAATGTTGAAGATGTTGTTGCTGATCGAAAGATCAAAGTGCTGAAGATGTTGCTGATCGAAATGTTTAAGATGTTGTTGCTGATTGAAAGATCAAAGTGCTGAAGATGTTGCTGATCAAAATGCTGAAGATATTGTTGTTGATCGAAAGGTCAAAACACTGAAGATGTTGCTAATTGAAAGGTCAAAGTGCTGAAGATGTTGCTGCTGATTGAAAGGTCTAAGTGCTAAAGATGTTGTTGTTCGAAAGGTCAAAGTGCTGAAGATGTTGCTGAAGGTGTTGCTAATCAAAAGGTCAAAGTGTTGAAGATGTTGCTGATCAAAAGGTCAAAAGATACTGATGATGATCAAAGAGTTGTTGTCGTTGAAAATTGAAGAGGAGGACTATATGATGTTGAAAAGCTTCCAATGATTTATAGATGTGTTACCCTGATGATGTTGATGATGTCCTCTCCTACTATTTTTGTTGTTGTTGTAGAATACCCTTCTCGTTAAGGGGGAGTGTTGAAATATTGTAACTTCGAAGAATATTCTATATGTATCTTTTGTGGTCCCCGATGGTCCTACCGAGAGAACCACTTGTATTATCTTGTACCCCGATGCTTCTAATCAGAAGAACTAATAAGAGTCATGAGGTTGTCCCCTCTAATTGTAAAGGTGGGTCATTAGCACCCCAGTGTGGTTACTTGAGCCTACATGTGTAACTCGAGCCTACATGATTAACTCAAGCCTACATGTCGGATGAGTTAATTGAAGTGAATGGATGAATATAAATAGAGGTGTAGCTCTCCTCATTGGAGACACACACACTCACTTGAGTAGCGCACTTGTGGAGGAGAGATGTAGCTGGAGAAGAGGAGGATCAGGTTTTTGATCTCCTTGCTGGTTTTATCTTTTACCTTTTTGGGGCATCTATATTGAGGAAGCTTTTGCTGGGTTTTTCCCTTTAGGGTTTTCCCAGGATAAATCTGTGTTGTTCTTGTGATGCTGTTTCTTTCAGTGATCATGTGTATATGATTTTGTTATGAAAAATGAAATGAAATACTGATGTCTTAGCTAAGCATATGAAAAGTTAACAACTTGTTGGTGGAAGCAGACCATTGGAAAGAAGACACAACTCCAAGGCCTAAGTGGTTGTATTGTTTCCTTTAATGTCTTTTAATACAAATGATATGTTCTTTCCCATAATTTGGTTGTATTAATCATATTATATCATATATCCTTGGATATTTGATTAGATCAATCTTATTACCACTAGTTCAAGCTACTTTTATCTTGTTTATATCTGATTGGTTGCAGGTACTAATGTTTGCAAAGTTGGGTTACATTTGCATGGAGATAGTGAGTGCAAATGTCTGATTGAAGTTGAGTTCCCCTTACTCTATCTTTTGTCATCATTTGATTGATCTAGGTGAAGCTGTATGTCTTTGTTGTGTTTTGTTCTACCATACCATACAGACTAGGGATGTTCACTTGCACCCATGCTTGGAACTAATCCTACAAACAAAATTGGCAACCATACTGGGATGTTGATTCACCTACAACAACAACTCGTAAGCCTAAATTCCCTTGCAGGATTTGTAAGGGTGATCACCTTCTTAAGTATTTTCATGGTATTTCCCAACTTTTAGAGGTGTTGTATAAGGCTTCCCAGCACCCCAGGTCATCATCCTATGGTCATCATACTAATGATATCCCATCAACTAGTGACTCTGTACTTAAGGGTTGGAAGAGTAAAGTCAAGAATCCTTATTTGTTGTGTAAGGACATGCACCTTGCTTACCTTTGTCATCACATGGATGAAGCTTCAAAATTGTTGGGAGATATTTGTGTGTCTCAATCGCAACTTCCACCTGGTTATCGTAAGTTGTCTCTTGACCCCCCACTGATTGATAAAGTGGTCGATCCAGTTCCATCCTTGGTCTATCCCACTCTTTCTTCTAAGAGTGAAGTTGAAGTGATCGATTCGACGCCATCCCTACCCAATCGATCTCTTTCATGAGAGAGCGTTGAGACTAAAGTAATCACATTGACACAATCTTCGTCTCATCCTACTCTTCCAGTTGAGAGTGAACGAAATACCGGTGAAGTTTTGATGGTCGGTTTGGATTGTTATAGAGAAGAGGAATTCATGTCTATTTCAACAGGATCGCATCCAAGCAATGAAGCCATTTCCTTTTATTGGAATACTCTAATAGAACTTCATCTTCCTTCGAATATCCCCTTTCAAATTATTGTGTGGATTGCTACTACATACAGATGTCGCATTATTGTTGGCCCAGGGAGCATCTGACAGTATACTATCTTCATATGCTTGGTAAGCGATAGGTTCTTCTCTGCTTGTGTTCGTACCAAATCAAATAGTGGCATTCAATAGAATACCTACTGGACCTTTGGGGATCATTCCCGCGTTACCTATAAGCTTGGGAGGAAATATTTTCTACCTCGATGTTTTTGTAGTCCAAGGTCTGTTGGATTTCAATTTTTTCTGGATGTGATTATGTATATGTAATGAAAGTAGTTGTGTCCTCACTCTTTCGAGTGATGTATTTTCCCCATAATGGGAAGAGTGTGACCATTGACCAACTTTCTTTTGTTAAGCATGATCATGACATGACTGCTAGTCATCAGACCTCCCTAAATGTTCTACATGTTTTAGTGGTTTCTTCCCCTTAGGGATGGGGGGCAGGTCTCCAGTCTTTGGACATCATGTTGGAGTTGTCCTGCTGTCTTTTAATGCTAGGGGGCATGCTACCAACCTTTGGACATAATGTTGGCTAGGAACTGTTTCCAAGCATAGTTTCCCTTTGGTTTCAAGCTTGTGTAAAAATGAAAGCATTCCCCATGTAGAGTTGACCTTTGGTTTCAAGCTTGTGTAAAAATGAAACCATTTCCAAGCATATTTTACCTGTAGTTTCAAGCTTGCGTAAAAATGAAACCATTCCCAAGCAAAGTTTACCTTTGGTTTCAAGCTTTTGTAAAAATAAAACCAACCTCAAGCATAGTTGTTTTATGTTTCAAGCTTGCGTAAAAATGAAATTGATTCCAAGCATATTTTACCTGTGGTTTCAAGCTTGTGTCACAAATGAAACCATTCCCAAGCAGAGTTTACTTTTGGTTTTAAGCTTATGTAAAAATAAAACCAACCTTGAGCACAGTTTCATTCCTTTCAAGCTCGTTAAAAATGAAATGGGATACCTTACAAGCATAGTTATTCTCTGTTTTAAGCTTGTGTAAAAATGAAACAGGTCACCATGAGCATAGTTCTTGTTTATGTGTCAAGCTCATTAAAAAATGAAACAAGTGTTTACAAGCATAGTTCTTTTATGTTTCAATCTTATGTAAAAATGAAATAGGTCATCCCATTAGGTCAAGTTTTCCCTCCTGTTTAGGACTTGAACCTTCATTTCATCTGCCTTTGTTACTAAATCATCTTTCTTCCTTTGTCTCTGGTGAACCTTTTCCTAGTAGTAACCCAGAGTTTAGTTAGGTGAAGAAAAAGAGTTGGGAGACAAAACAAAGCTTGGGGGGCATGTGTCCAACCTATTTACATTATTTTGGATTTAAGCCACTTGACAATTATACTGGGGGAAAGTACCAACCATTGGACATCATTTTGGGAAAATACCCGTCAATAGGACTCATGTTGAGCATACTTTCTTTTGGTTTTAAGATCGCTAAACCATGAAACAACATCTCGAGCATAATTCATTCTTTGTTGCAATCTCGTTAAAAAATGAAGTAGATGCCTCGAGCATTCTTCCAACCTTTCTTCGAGCTAGTTAAAAACATTAAGATGGTGTCGAGCTTACTTTTCATTTTTTTGTGCTCTGGTTTAAAAACATGAAAAGTGGTTTGAGCCTACTTTTTCCTTTTTTCACACTCTAGTTCGAACATGAAAAATATTTCGAGTGCTTTTCATGTTGTTTTCGAGATCGTTAAATCCATAGTAAATAGCATTGATTTTATTGTTTGTTTCCCCTTACTCATGAATTAATGGAACAACGTAAGTGATCTTGCTTTCCTTCACGCTTGATAAACCTTTCGTCGCACTCGATAAACCTTTAAGCTCAAGCTTGTTTCTGAAGGAGCATCTGTCTAACGGTAGTTTAACCATTTTTCGGACATGATAGACTAACTATGAAAAAGGAATACCTTAGTTAACCATTGACTAAGAGAGTTCTCCTAGGTATTATTTTATACATTTTTGAGCCTTGGGGATTAAACTTACGAAAAATTTCACCCTAGAGTCTCCTTTGGTTTTTTCAGATTTTCTAAACATGAAAAATTGTTGAGTTTACCTTCTTTGGAATTATAAAATCAAACATCGAAGGGCCCTCTCAAGACCGAACCCCTCCTTTCTTAGGTTCGTAAAACATGTGAGATTAGACTCGTCCAAAAGACGCTCAATACCGAGCATTTGTTATCCTCCTCAAGCTCGTTAATAAAGAAAGATGTACTTGTCGAACATGGTGGGGAATAAAGGAAGGGAATATATAGAAATTTGTATTGATTCCAGCTTGTCATCACCCTTGAACATGGCACTTATTTGTCTTTCATTCGAACAATTGGGTAATCAACTCAACTCTGAGTCATGTTAATTCCACGAGTCTCCTTACTCCTTTGGGTTATCCAGAGAATGCCTCAATCATTTCGCATTGTGTCCTGAGTCTTGTCTTTGTTAGTCAATGCTGCCAAGTCTTTCGTTGTGGCGTAAAATGTTCAAGGGTAGCCTTCCATTTGATTCAAAACTTTACACTCCTTTTTCATGTCAATCCCTGAACCAGTCTCTCAACACCTTCACCTGTATACATTGTGTTAGTCTATGCTCATCTAAGTTACCATACAAGAATCGTCCTTGTATACCGATTTCATGTCGATGAGGTGGGATACATCATGGCCCTCCTTCGACAAGTATGTCTCAGTTGACATCAACACATCATCCATGGTTTAGACTTGGGAACCACCAAGTACCTTGAATCCCGCATGCCTCAATGTCGGGTCTTCTTGCTTTCAACAATGTGTTTTCCTTATTGACCTATGATCGAATGATTCTGAGAATACTCGACTTCATCTCATCTATTCACATTCATCAGAATGTACTATGATAACTTGGGAGCCATTGTCATCACTAGTGATTTCCTTCGCACTTGTTAATAGTTTACATCATTAACAAGTAATCAAGTGGTCCCTACCATGTTTGAATTTAACTATTTTTATTCTCATGGTTAGGATTGTATGAGCTATGAGTTTGGTTTGGAGATTATTTGAGTCACTTTCCATATGGACATCATATGGATATTCTATCACATAGATCCACATTGTAATGGTTGGTGGCTATGTTTTGATCAATCCGTAGATCCACTGTGTATGTTCTCGTGGCTATGACTTATAGTTTATATTAATGGTATGGATCCATGCTTGTATTCTTCAATGGCCATATCCACCCCCAGTACTCGCATGGATCTGCGGTGTATTGGTAAGCAACCATGCTTTGAGTAATTCATGTGTATGGTTCAAAGTTGTCAAAATTTGTAAAGTCCTTGGTTCTTATTGGTAGATCTTTGACCGATGATTCTTCTTTTCGATAGTCATATCAAAGTACATCACATATCCTCTTTCTCTAGCTTCATACTTTGGGGGGCATTATGTTACAAAAAAATTTCGTCAGTATCATGAACCTTATAGTCTCATGTTTCCTTAATCTCTAAAGTTACTTTCATGGTGGATGGACCCCTTTTCCCTTGCCTTGAGAATTGGCTTGTTTTGCAACGTAGTCGCACCTTGTTATATTGCAACCTGCATTGAAACCCCATAGACACGCATAAATAACAAGGCCAAATTACTTGCACTAATGCTTTCTCTCTCTTTAGTTGTACTGAAAGGGGTGTAGCAGATACAGGTTTTTGCAACTCCAAACTTGTCATTGTGTGGATGAAGAATAGAAGGAAGCCCAAAAATATTCACCTTGTTTCTATATATGAGGAAATTATCAAGTTATTGGATTTTTTTCACTATATATCCTTTCAACCTATTTTTAGGGAAATAAATTATGCGACCGATTTTCTCTCAAAAAGAATTCTGTTGCTTGAGGAATGTGTTTGGCATGGGTGGAAAAGGATCAATGACCAAGATATTGCTTTAGATCTAGGTCCCTTTAATGGGATACATGGATTGAAGTTTCTACATCTCTATGTTTTTGTTATGACATATCATGATTTTTGTTGCTCATGTCGATACTCTTTGGATGTATTAATACCCATTTTTTTGCTTAATTATGGATGATAAGGGGCTTTATGTAATGAAATTATTTACAAACTGCCTTTATGGCTACTGGAAAGATCTTTGGATATCTGTAAAAAAAGGTTTATTTCAATATAAATGGATTGTGATATTTTATTTTATTTTTTATTTTTTGCTGAGGAAAAAAATTGAAGAACGTCCCAGTTTTCCCAAATCTATTTAGGAAGGACATTATAGTAGAGGGAATGTGATATTCGGTTGTCTATTTAATATGACATTTTGTGATTTCTGGTCCTTGCTAAGAATTTTGTTTGTGAAGTAGTATATCCTAAGGTATAATGATGTTGTCCTATGTTATCAACATATATGTTTTTTTGTAGAGAAAAAAATTTATGCTTGAATGCCTAATTGAAGTAGAAAAATTGTTGTTTAAGGAGGTGGTTTTTGTGACCTACAATACCAATATATATGTGTCTTAAAGAAAGCAAAGCTTCTACTTTGAATGTGAAATTGGAGTAGGAAAATATCTAGTCATCTTGTGCCCAACAAAGCATGTTACATGAAGCAAAGCTTCTACTTTGAATGTGAAACCAAAGTAGGGAAAAAAAATTCTCTAATTGTAGAGCCTACTATATCATTATCAACTTTCTTCCAAACAAGTCAAGTGTTTTTTGTATTGTCCTTTTTTTTCTAATTCTCATTTAAAATATATCCTCTCTCAAAAAAATATCATTTCATATATAAAAAATTTAACAAAAAAAATATTGTTTCGTATATAAAAAATTTGACAAAAACATTTAACAAATGCTTACAATTTCTCCTTCAAGCTCGAAAGTTATTGTTGTTTTATTATGCTCCCATCACCATGCCATCTTTTCTTGACCATTCTTCTCCCATTGGAGTTTTTTTTGGAGTTACCTTTCCACCCGACCATTTGCACCGATCAGACGACCTGGCTTGCGTGAGCTTTCACATCACGCATTGTTGGTCGTCCGATCGGTGCAAATGGTTGGGTGGAAAGGTAACTCGTTTTTTTTTTCATATAGAAATATGCACGGGAAACCCAACAATACTTCCCCACCTTAGTGGATGGTAGAGATGGTAAACCACCGGCCATCCTCGCAGAAGGGCTAACCCCAAAAGACTCAAAGCTCAAACCCGTGACCTCTTCTCGAACCGAGAGAGTGCACACGTCTTATCTTTCATTGAAGTTGTGAGCAAAGACTCCTTTTTTCAACTTTTACCAATTGATGCTCAACCATCTATCATTTGTAATGACTTTTTATATAATTATTAAGTTTTTATGTCCTGCTCTTTTATGAAAAGGAAAAAAATAATTGCTACGCTAATGCGAAATTCAAAACATGCTATTACTCCAATTGATATGGAATATAACACGACAACAACTTAAAAATAAAGAACTGTACTTTTATAATAAAAAAAATGATTCATCCTTTTAGTTAGTTGGCAGCGACTTTGTTCTCCTTGGAGGGCTGGGGGATGGGATATTAAGGACATTGCACTCTTCAATGTGGCTATTCTACTTAAGACGGGATGGAAAGTTTTGACGCAACCGGGACTATGGCATTACATTCTTAGAGCCAAGTATTGGAAGGAAGACTCGGTGGAGGGGTGGATCAGATATGAACATAAGGATAAGGTGTCTGGATCTTTATTCTGGAGGAGTTTTAACAAGCAATTTTTCAGGATCAAGAACTGGTTAGCCTGGCAATTAGGGTCTGGACACAAAGCTCTGATTGGAATTGACCCGGTGATTGGATGTAAATCTGGTTATTACCTGCCACTAAATATCATTAGGTGGATTCACTCTCAGGACATATGGTATTTCCATCAGATTCGATCTGGGAGAGTGGAGGATTATGACTGTGGGTATTGGTTGGATAGCAACATGGTTGGCATCACTGGGGGTGATGCGTACATCTGGGATCATTATGTGACTGAACTTGAGCGCAATGGTATCCGACTCAGGGATATTGAGGACACCCTGGTTTGGGACAGAGGCTCATCTGGTTTTATTACTGCGAAGGAGATTTACAGTTCTGCGATTAATGAGATCTGTCCGACTACTGGTATTTGGTGGCATCTGAATATTTGGCGATGGAATGCACCAGTGAAGATTATT
>LPNX010311696.1:8332-23384 GCA_001517045.1 Pseudotsuga menziesii | reverse complement strand
TATAGAACTAGTTGGTAACTATCCTTATGAATGTAAAAGTCTCCTTTGATTTCTAATAGAAATAGCAAGGGACTGTTTTTTCCCTTTACGTGAAAAAAAAAATAGAATCGTCTTCTTTATACGTACATCATGGAATAAATATGTCACATTTAACCATGTTTCTATTTTTTAGTATTAAATATATTTTTCAAATTTACTATATTCTTAACTATGTCAGGTGGCATCCCAATAAAAAAATTCCCTTAAAGGGAGTTAGTACCATTTAACCATGTTTCTATTTTTTATTATTAAATAAGTACAAAAAATGATTCATCCTTTTATATAGAATCGTCTTCTTTATACGTACATCATGGAATAAATATGTCACATTTAACCATGTTTCTATTTTTTATTATTAAATATATTTTTCCTATTTACTATATTCTTAACTATGTCAGGTGGCATCCCAATAAAAAAATTCCCTTAAAGGGAGTTAGTACCATTTAACCATGTTTCTATTTTTTATTATTAAATATATTTTATTCTTAACTATATGAGGTATCATTCCAATTAAAAAAAATCTTTCCCTTAAAGTGAGTTAGTGTTATTTTAATGTAAAGTTGAAATTCATATCTCTCATCAATTAATATATAATCAATAATTAAAGTTGTGATTCATAACTCCTTTATATGGATGGAATTTGGTACATTTTTCAATAAATGGTTTTCAGAGCAAAGTTTAATATATTTATTTAAGAAATTGAAAAATAATGTTAAAAATGTGTTTTCATGAAAATCAAGTAAGTTATTTTTTTTAACAAATTAACAAAATTTGATCGATATTTTCATGATTAAGCTTAAAAATGGCCTAAAACCAATAAAAATAAAAAAACTCACCACTACATGAAACTCAAACTAGCTTTAAATTTAAAAAATTTGGACTATTATAAAACTCAAACTATCTTTAAACTTTTAATATTTTTCCCTCAAAATAAATTCCTTTTAACTACAAAATGAGCAAAAATGTCTCTAAAACATATGAACAATAAAGGGAGTGAGCTAGCTGTGGAGCAAAACTCCCTCCATCGGGCGGAGGAGGAGCAAAGTCAACGCTGACTTTGCTCCTCCTCCGTCCAATGAGGAAGGATTGCTCCACAACTAGCTTACTCCACAATAAAGGCATTGGTATGGTCAAGTCAGTATAGGAACAATGTATCTATGTGTTGATATGGTCAAAAGCCAATCGATTTGTATACCAATAATATATCATGTGTTGATATTGTCAAAAGTCAATAGTTGAAGATTGGCCTATTGATGACAATATAATATACCATTATTTATATTCTCACGCTTTTAATTCATCATTTGTTTATATGGTACGTCGGTAGGTTAACGCATATGGCTTAAACTTGATTAGCAGAGTAATCATCGTATCCTCTTTATAGATGCGATCTTTAATAATGTCGAATGGTTTCGTGTTGAGAAAGCCATTATATATATATATATTTAAATTAGAAGTGCAAAAATTATGTTAGTTTACCATTTTTATTAAATATAAGACTTTTATGGTTATAATACATTATATTGCGTTTATATTTAATTAAAAAAATTATTCTTTTATCACTTGAAATGGATCAAATTTTCATAATTTAATTTTTATTAAACTAATTTAAAATCCAGTCTTATTAATTATAGAGAATCTTTTTTTCTATAATTTTAATTTTTATTAAACTAATTTAAAGTCTATTCTTATTAACTGATTAAAGATGAAGATTGAACATATCTTATAATTAATGTATTCTTAAATTGGAAGTACATTTTATTTTTATTTTTTTCATATTATTATTATATAGTTAGTTCATGATGATGATAATTAAGGTCTAGTGAGACCAATTTTGGTTTATTAGACTTTAAAAAAGATAATACTTGGTTTACTCTAAAATCTTGTTCCTATTCTAATTATAGATTCAATTATAGATTCAGACCCAAAGTATATTGTTGTTTTCATTAAAATCTTTATTCAATTCCAAAATAAATCTTTACATATCACAAAATCTAACTCCATCTTAAACTTTTGATTCAATTATTCTATTATTAAAATAAATTAGAAAAGATATAATTTTCTTTTAGAGGAGTGTTTAGTATCAAATATCATATATCATTTAAAAATGAGTTATTATCTTGATAGGCTTTTAGATATTATATGAGATTTTGGACTTTTTTGAGCACATCAAAAAGATTAATTCGAGTGTAACAAGTGTACACTGAGATTAATTTAGTGGTGGTGGTATCTTGTTATGCTTATATGCATCTTAATTAAGATTTAAACAAGCTTCAAAGCGGTGGTTAAAGAAAATAGTAACAATTTAGTTTTTTTTCATATCGTTTTTTGTTTATTAAATAGTATTTGTTTTACATTTATAATAATTACTTTAATGTTTAGCCCGCACGAGTGTGGCTCATTGGCGGTTCAATCATTATGAAGTCACTTGTTGCAAATTGGAGGTCACGAGATCAAATCCCACCCGGGTTTACCTGTGTCCCATGTCTTGCGGTGGGTGTGGGGCACCTAGGGGTATAGTGGTAGTGGGAATGGATCCCTGGACCCCGTGTCACGTGAGTACCAGCCCAGCTCTAGTCGTCGATTCCCCTAGTTACAAAAAAAAATTATTTTAATGTTTATGTTATACCATAAATGGATAAAGAATAAACTAATATTATTTTAATATAAAATTATATATTTTAGTCTTTGTTTAGCTGCTAGGCCTATCGGTTCAACGACCACTTTACTCATGATTGTGCTAGTGTTGTATTACTCACTACTTTTGGACCTGAATTATTAAGAGAGACTACTTGTTTTTTAAATTTTTCGTAAAGTTTTTTTTCTTCCAATTTTAGTAATAATATCAATATTTCTTATCTCTTCAGTCAAATAAAATCTTAATATGATAATGATGGTAATTAATGTCCATTAGTCTTCTTTAGAATTTTATTGTTGTGCTCTAAAATATTTAAGAGAAGCATTCCTAGATCACCATGTTGTGATGAGTTATAAAGTTAAGAAGGTCACTATTGTTATTTTCATCTTCAACACTCTTACTAATGTCACAAAGATTACAAATTCTTTCATCCCATGACATTTATGAAGCTTATGAGAGTTTGTTTTTATTTTTATTTTAGCACTGTTGGTTTTCTTCTTTATGAAAGTTAAATCAGAGAGATACTTTTGATCTTCTAGATTAGGGTTGATCACTTCCTTATAATAACTTAATTTTACCTTATCCTCTAATTCTTGATCGCACCACAACTTCTCCTTAAATTTAGATGTAATGTTATTTTTAATATTATCACTATTATATAGAGTGACCTCTTCCTCGACTCCCCAATGATTTAGCCAAGGCTTGGCATCTTTATGCAAACCTCTCTTAAGGTGCAGGCGTTTTAACTAGAGTTTGAAGCAATCTTAGGAAGCCTCTTGTCTCCCATGTTGTTTACCATGTTCTTGTACATTAGGTACATAGTCATATTTATGCTCTCAATGGAGGAGAACCTCACTTCTATGAGGAGGATATGATAACGTGTATTGCGTTTAATTTAGAGATTATATGTTGTAAACTTCTTGTTGGATTTCTCTATGATTTGGTAAAAAGGTTATAGCCCAAATTTCACATCCAAATAATTGTTTCACTATTTTTTATGTTATTTTATGTAGAGATTTTGTTTTTTCATAATTTTTTCAAACCTTAATAATTAAGTTTCATCATTTACATAAATTAACGTTAAATTAAATTCAATAATATTCCATGATCTATAAATATGATTTTAATTTTATAACATAAGTTAATGTTGTGTTTCTTAATTTTCCATATAATAAAGACAACTTGCAAATATGCTAAACACCAAGGCTTTTTTTTTCCAAGGGAAAAAAGCATACTTTTATTTCATCCGTAGAGAGATAAAATTACATTTTGTAGATATGCCTTGCATATTTGTAACCATAGTACAGTTCCCATACAAAATAGAGACCCATAAACACATCCAGACCCAACCACCAGATGAAAAACATCCCAGCTGTCCACAAAATAAACAGAGTATATAAACAAGCTACCCTGTTCGATCCATGAAAACTGTAATATAAAACTGCCCATATAGTCAGCAAAAGTATCTGAAAACCCAACCAACTGTCATAACCCAACAATTCATAATCATAGGAGGAATATAAACATCAAAACTGTCCAAAACCAGTGAAGCCGTGCCCAATGCCGTAAAACAACATCAAGATCTCAAAGAGCCACCACTTCAATAAAAGGACGGTGATAGTATTCAAAGACAGAATTTTCTAACCATTCCTTAACCTTCCACACGCCTGTATCCAACTGGAGCCCCTCCTTCGAGGCTGAGTCTGCTTAGCAGTTGTCCTCCTTGTAAACATGTGCGCGTGTAATCAAATCAAATGAAACCATGACATCCCAGATAGGAAGTAAAATGTTTTGTAATTGTAGATCTCTGCATGATTGAATCCTCTTAACCCAGCTGATCACATTCAATGAATCACCAAAAACCTTAATGTTGCTACACCCCTTCTCTGCTGCAAAAATGAGAAGTAATTTCAAACTTAATAGTTCAGCACAGTTGTTGCTACCCTCACCCAACCCAGAAATCAATTCAAAGGAATGATTTTTGGCCAAATATAGGATTGCACCTCCCCCACAATAATTATTGTAAGAAGCACCATCAAAGAAACCCCAAGGAGATGACCGATCAATCTCAAGTTCTAGAATCTCCCGTTGTTTTTTAACCCTGATATGTTTTGGAAGAGCAAGTGCAATTCCACAGCCCAGCCCTGTCGTGATTGCTGGAGTACATACTTTTCTATTGAACACAACATTATTCCTGGCCAACCAAATACCCTAAGTCACCAAAAATGGAAGCACAGTCATCACATCCATCTTTTCTATCTGTCCCCACCTCTCCCACGCAAGCATGATTGAATCCCTTTCCCATCGACACTCCGGACCCAACCCCAATAGCTTACAACATTCAGCCCATGCCTCCACACAGTATGGGCATTTAAGAAACTGATGTAAAATCGTCTCCCCCTCATCCCGACACAAAGCACACCATTAACAGCCATAAAAATCCCATTTATGAAGGTTTTCCCAAATGGGGACCTTATTCTCCAACACACACCACCAGAATAATCGAGTTTTGGGGAGACAATGTAATTTCCAGATCTTATTCCACCACCACTCAACCCTTTGTACGTTGTCCTGAGAACTGAGATTAATATACCCCTCCTTAGGAGTGTATTTCCCACAAGGAGCTGCGTTCCCAATGAGTTCATCCTCCCCCTCCCTAAACTCCACCAATGATAAATTCAGAAGCCCAAAATACTGATTCAGTTCTTCCTCTTCCCTATCAGGAAGTTCAAAGAAAGTTGTCGGTCACCAGGCTTGAGTCCATCTATTCTCCTGAACAGGAGAAGCAAGTTGATAAAGGAAATAAACACCACGATGTCTGAGAGAATCCACCAACGGTTCAGTCAGTCTAAACCTACCACTGCAACCCATCCAAGGATCCACGCCCACCCGCACCCTCCTTCCATTACCAACCTTCCAAACCAGATTTTCCTCAATAACAGCGAAATATTTAATCACCGCTTTCCTGATGACTGAACCACCTTTATGACACTTATGTGGATTCCTGATCCAATCAACAATAGAATAAGGGGCAATGTATTTCTCGATCATCACCCTGGTCCACAAATTTTCTGCATGAATCAAACGACATCCCCCCTTCACTGCCACCGCTTTAGCAAATATGAATATGTTTTTAAGACCCCATCCCCCCAATGATTTTGGCCTTGCGATCCTCTCCCATCTTACCTAGGGAGACACCGAAACATCCTTAGTCCCACTCCACAGAAAATGTAGACAAATCCGACACGCTTTCTCCAGAATACCCTTAGGGATCCACGTAAGAGACATCCAATACACTGGAATTAATTCCATTACAACTTTAACAAGAATAAGCCGTCACGCCCTAGACAACCATCGATGACTCCAAGTATGCAACCGCTTCTCCAATTTTTTGATTAGCCACATCCAATCCTTCTTCAAGTAGTTGTTGGGTTTCAGTAGAAAACCCAAATATTTAAGACCATCATCCAACGATGCACAAATAAAGGGGAAAAAATGTGTAGCATGACCAACTTCCTCATCATCCAGTCGATGTGTCGTCAGCGTAGATTTCCCATCATTTATTTCCATTCTAGTCGCAGTGGAAAAAAGGGCCAGAATGTCAAAAATGGTGTTCACATCTTGTACATTACCGAAACAAAAAATAAGCACATCATCCATGAACAAAAGATGAGTGATCTGCAAATGCTGAGAAACAATAATGCTATTCAATAGCCCACCACTATGTGCATCCTTCAGTAATCGACTCAGACCTTCAGCAACCAACAGAAAAAGTAAAGGAGACAATAGACATCCTTGCCTCAACCCTCTCTCCGCATGAAAGAAAGGTGAAGCAACCCCATTGATCAGGACAGAGAAAGAAACAGTAGTAATACAACTCATAATCCACCTGACAAAAGCAATCCCAAAGCCAAGATGAATTAGTAACATATGTATATATAACCAACTTACCTTAACATATGCTTTGGAGAGATCAATCTTCAGGATTGCCCCCTTCATATTACGGGTTTTCATGCTATGAAGACCTTCCTGAGCCACCCCAATAGCCTCATGAATATGTCAACCTTTCAGAAACCCAAATTGTTCTGCTGAGATATGCTCTGACAAAATGTCCTTCAACCTTCAGGCAATAATCTTCAAAATCACCTTATAAATGCAATTACAAAGTGAAATAGGTCTAAAGTCATGTAGTGATTTTGGATTATCCACCTTTGGAATTAGAGCTATGAAAGTCAAATTGAAACAGGTCGGGATCCTTCCAATAAGACGAGTGTTCTCCACCACCTTCAAAATATCAGCCCCCAAGAGTTCATAGAGATCAGTGAAAAATTCAATAGTCCAACCATAGGGACCAGGACTTTTGTCCTTCTGAAAACTCCGAAGAGTCGCTTTTAATTCCTCTTCTGAAACTTCTTTCCTTAATGATATATTTTCTTCCTCCCCAACAAAATGTGGAAAAACCTGAGCAATGCACATAATCTCCACAATGTGTGCCCCCACAGGTGCCTTGAATAAATTCTGAAAATGTTCAACCCCTGTCCCCACCATATCCTCGAAATATTCATGTTGTATGCCTCTATCATCCTCCAAGCACCAAATGGTATTAGTGGCTTTCCTTCCCTTAGCATAGGCATGGAAAAATTTTGTATTTTCATCCCCACATTCTAGACAAATAGCCCTACTTTTAAGTCTCCAGGTCTCCTCCTTATCCATAAGAATAGAATTCCTTCTACCCTACAACCTGACTAAGGAATATTTAGCTACCTGATCCAACATGCCCCCACCCTCCAAATCCATGGTGGCAGAAATTTCCTGCTCAATTTGCCGCAGCTTGAGATCTTCTCTGCTACGCTTATCCACAGGCCAACTTTTAATGAACCTCTTGATCCGAGAAAAATTCTCTGCAATGATAGGCTACGGATAGCCTGTTGTACGGATTAAAAGGAACACAATTAGTATGAATCAGCTGCCGAAATGATTCATCCTTTAACCAAGTCTTGTTGAATTTCAGGGGACTGGGCGGTTTAACAGGACCATTCCTATATTCCAAGAATATAGGTAGATGATCAGAACGACCCCCACATCCCACCCACTGCCTCATATATTGTTGACGATCCAACATCTTCTCATAAATCAGAAAACGATCAAGTCACTTAGCCACTCGACCATCCCCACACCTATTGTTATGCCAAGTCGGTTTAAGCTTGACAGGTTCAATATCCAACCAATTTCTCTCAATGAGCTTCTGAGAGAAATATTCAGAAAGTATGTCCTGATGAGCAAAGGGTCCCCAAAGCTCAGCCTGCCCCAAAGAAAAATTTAAATCACCTCCAATAATAACCAATTTGCCTCTAATGATCTCCAGATTAAAAAGATTGTCCCAAAAGGGAATACGATTTAGATAAGGTCCATAAATGTTGAAGACATCTACAGGATCCCCTTGATCCAAACCCTGCAAAGTCATCCCCAAAACCGAGTCCAGGCCCCAAGTATTCAGGGCTTTTACCACACGAGTATTCCATCCCATAGCAATACCCCACGAACGACCCCGAACATCCAAGGTCTCAAATTGCCAACCCAAGAACTAGATTTCCAACTTCTCTTTAATCACATCACCTACACCTAGAGTTTCTTGTCACATCATCACATCAGGGTGCTCCAGTTCAACCACCCTACGCAGCGCAAGTCTTTTAAGGGGACCATCCAGACCCCGACAATTGAAGGACATGATCTTCATCAACGACCCTTATTTTGGGCCTGCACTACTCTAAGTGCCCGTTCAATAGATATTTGTTTACCCTTATTCAGATCCTTCCGAGCCTGTGACTGAGCCTTTTCCAAGAAAGATGTATGGCCCCTCCCATGGGACATAAGTTGTGTGTCTTTTCCCAGCCCCCCTTTAAAAAAATGCCATGATTCTGACGAAGCATGAGGTGAGGGGGGAGACCTAATCCCATCGACACCAGGGGCAAGGGGTAATGCAGTGACTTCCTCAATAATTGCAGCAGATGAAGGGGTGGTAGCCACTAAAGGGAGGTGCGATATAGTTAAGTTCTTAAGTTTTTCCCCCATCCAATCCATCCCAGAAATATAAAAAATATTTGTAAACACATTTAAAGATGGAGAAGGGGGGCAAAGGAAGAAGTACCCGGTGGAAACGCCCCCGAGTCAGGAAAACCTTTCGAGGCCACCCCATCTACCACTGTCATCAGAAGCAATTCTTCCTCCAGTACAGTAGGAACCGGAACCTCCACACCCGGGTACATCTCTTCGGGTCTTGACGAAGATGGTCCCAAAGTTGGAGAGGTCGTCCTTTGACTGGATCCAGTCCCATGAGAACCCCACTGAGTTCCACGACCATTGATCGTATGCACCCCTAGACAATAATCAACTGCCAGATGACCGTATGCATGACAACGACGACATCGAAACGAGATATTCTCATAATCCAGTCTCTGATTGAAAAAAGTATTGCCCCAAGAGAGATGAATCTCTTCATACAAACCCTCCCTCACATTTATGTTAACCAGAATCCAAGCCACCCTATGGAGTTTTGTAATTTTGTATGACAAATCCACCTCTAGGAAAGTCCCCAAAATGTTGCCAATACAAGGGAAGTGCTCCTCCAACCAATACTGCCTCAGAAGACTCGAGAGCTGAACCCAAATAGGCACTACATCTACCCTTTCACGAGAAGCATCAAAAGATGGAGTCCAATTTTTTAGCAAAATAGGACATTGTTCAATAGCCCAGTTCCTCTCTAAAACC
This sequence comes from Pseudotsuga menziesii, assembly GCA_001517045.1. Taxonomy (NCBI): domain Eukaryota; kingdom Viridiplantae; phylum Streptophyta; class Pinopsida; order Pinales; family Pinaceae; genus Pseudotsuga; species Pseudotsuga menziesii. The sequence continues at coordinate 13,939 of LPNX010311696.1, read as the reverse complement.
CAACTAACATGCGCCTGCTGTGAGAAATTAAGAGCAAACCAGCCCCTCGTAAGGCCCTCCAGTTCAGGAACCTCCCCCATAGCATCTACCCAAAATTCTTTCACCCAATTCTCGATCATGGGTAAAGAACAGTTTTTCCCAATGATTTTTCCAACCATAATGAAGGAATCCATCTAAACAATTTGTGACCACCTGATGTCCTCCCTAAGAGCATAGGAGCATTCCACCCTTCTCTTCTTAATAATCGCCTTTCGACGCCTACTAGCACCACAACCCACACCAGCTGCCCCCAACGGTTCCTGACGCACATCTGGCTCCCTCCTCCCTGGAGAAATATACTCCTGAGATGTATCCTCTCTTTCACCTGAGATCGCCTCAGGTACATCACCGCCAACACCCTAATCATCAGCTACAGTCGATCCAGCCCCATTCAGTCCTAGACACCCTGCAATAAAACCCTCTGCCTCTGCCGCACCAACCACATCTCCTGAACCAGAAAAGTCTCCCCCCAAAGTGAAAGCATCCCCCATGGGATGATTGTTCCCAGTCGAAATGCCACCCACCTCAGGTTCTGGGAGCACAACAGGTTCCTCAGGCAGAAATGATGAGAGATTAGAAAAGTAGGATGACAGAGAGAAAGTCCCCACTAGTTCAGAGTGCAAAGAAACCGAAAGATAAACTCCGCCCCAACAATTTTGTGCCCCTGAGTCGACAAAACTAAAACTGCCCATTGAATAATGGAAAATACCCTCCGGCACCAGATCCAAACAATAACCCATCGCATCTTCCAGACCCATTTTTACCGTCGGTGAAATAGCCCCGTCCACAGCTGGTCAGTAAGAAAACCAAAGTAGTATGGCCGCCCTCAACCGCCAAGAAAAAAACTTCACCAAACTGCCTTCAATCACTGCACCCACCTTTGGAAGCCCCGACCCAAAGCCACCTTCAAACGCCACAACCGACAACCCCAATTTGAATCATCCGTCGTCCTTCGCGCCCACTTAACCACCTGTCACCGCCCACCTGCATTGAATCCACCTCCTTTGTCATCAAAGCCCACCCATCTCCTCAGACCTGCGGATTGAGGCCTGTCCCTTCAGCCCCAACCGCAAGGGCCAAGTACAGTTGAAACCCTAGCTGTCCCCATCCTCCGTTTGGTCGATTTTTTGTCATTTTACTTCTCAACTTTACCTAACGTTACATAACGTTATGTAACGTTACAAGATTTCCCCCATACTAGGTTGTAGAGCGTCTCTCGAGATGAAAGCTACCCAAAAAGTAATATACTCAAAACACCAAGGCTTTATATATATATATAATGAAGTCACTTGATATAATGGGCTTGACTTCCTTTTATGTTATTGATGAGACAATTCTTCTACCATTACCCTATTACATTTTATTAAGTAATTGTCATTTAATTAACAACATTATTTAAGCTTTATACTCTAACACCTCCTCTTAAAGTTTACAGTACAATTACAAAAAATGATTCTCCTTAACATGCAGTTCTTGGACCAACATCTTGACTCCTTCAAGTTGCTCCCTATTCTTTTATAAGGTATATCCTTCTTGTTGTGATCTAAGTTTCCTAACATCATTTCACACTATTAACACTTGCAATGTGTCATAACCCTCATAAAGGTATGATGCCAAACATATAGATCCACAAGCTTCTTAGACTACTTAACAACTATATATCTACATCCCTCTCTTCTTTGAATATGAAAATGCTTCTCTTTAGCACGTTTCTAAAGAATGATTATTGCTCTCTATTGCCATCCGATGGCTCTAACACATTGGTCCTCCCTACACATGACAGTGGTTCCCTTGTCCACTCATTAATAGGTGACTATCCTCACATGGAAACACACCATTCACACAGTCTTGATGGTGGCCTTCCCTACACATGTCAATTTCTAACACCCCTTTGTCACATATTTGCATTAGTTTAGGTGGACATACATGAGTTATAGTGAAGGTGCGAGACACACTCATGATGGAGACATAAGTGGGTGCTACCCTTGCACAATAGTATTAGATTATGTAGGTTTATAAGCCTACAATATTATTTATAAGAAGAACATGTGGATTTAAAAGTTAAGTTAATTTAATCTAATTAAATTAAAGAAGAGTTACTAGAGAGATAAAATAAGTAAATATAAGCTATTATATAATTATCTAATTTTTGCATGTGGAAATCTGTCCAATTAGGTGAGAGCTTGGGAAATATTAAAAGGTGGATATGAGAGGGGGAATGGGTATTTTGCTCTTCCTCCTACTCATTTTTTCTTGGGAGGGTGCTTGGAGGTTGAGGGACTTAGGGTTCTGATGATGACAATGTTTCTAGCTTGGTATTGCTAAGGGCTCAAGGGATCTTAGTCTATGACTAGGAGGACCTTTGTTGGGAGGAGAGTAGGCCCCCACTTGCAATTTTCTGATGTTGCTTTAGCGATGGTCTACTTTAGCCAAGGGGTACATCTGTAAGATTATGTTATGATCACAGGTACACATCTTTTCTTTCTACCCAAATTACTATCAATGATTGAGATTATTTTACATTTGGTAAATATTTATTATTATTATTATTATTTTAACCAAAATCGACAATAGATTTATATTAGAATAGATGTAAGAACAACAAAAAGATGCAACGGTTCACCATCTTAATAAACCAAAATTGCTCTTTCAAAGGAAGAGCATTTTTCCAAAACCTTTCATTTGATTTAAGAACATGACCAATTTTGTTTTTGTATATTACTACTCTATACTTATAGCATCTTATGAATTGGCCTATTAAAAACAAATATAAGAAAAGCATAAAAGTTGTTATTGATCATGGTTGTTGTAGATTCCACAAGTAGAAGGATGTTTTACTAATATTTTGGGACCTATTGATCTTTAACCCCTTGAACCACATATGTTTCATCCTCGAGCACTCCTTCGACCAAGGTTCTATTTTGAGACCCATCGCCTCTTAGCACTAGCAAGCCTGCCATATGTTCAAAATCTATCTCCAACTTGTTTATTTGCACTCCCAAAACACCCATGTTTTTTTCAACCTCTTCAATTCTATCCTCCAACGTAGATATTTGAGTGGAATTTTGCAACACATCAGCCTTTGAATCTTTAAAATTCATTGAGAGCTCAATAATCTGGTCATTCAAGTGCCTCATCAAGAATCTTAATCTTCCTCATATCACTAAACAGTTTGCCACTACTTGAGTCCCAATAACCCAAGTCTTCCATGAAACAAAGACCAAAAACCCTAATTTCAATGCTTCCACCACTTGCGAGGTGAAGGTCCTAGTTGTAGACAATGTGCCCTCCACCCTTGTCAACCGAAATAGAAACCTAGAGCAAGTTCTTTTTTATCCACCACACCAAAGAACTAAGAAAATTGATATCTCCCTTATGGAAAATTCCATACATTCCCACCATCAATTGCTTCAGTGTGTGTGCAAGAAGTTGAGGGACCTTTTTGTGCACGTTAGATGCAATAGAAACCTGAAAAATCAGGCATCCCTCAACTTACTTGGATTTTTTGAGATACTTATGCAAAATTTCTTGCATTGAGTAAAAAACATGAAATGTAGGAAATTGAATCACCTTTCCGAATATATAACTTTTATGTATCTAAAATTTGCATAGCTATGTCAAATTTCATTTTTCCTAACAGGCACTTTTTATTTTTCAGGGAAATTATAAGGTATATGTTTTTGTGGGTGCAGCCTTTGAGGGCCTAAATGATCGAATCAAGCTGCAAAAATTGACATCCATGTAGAGAACCCATAGCACTAGTGCGGAATTATTTTTCGAAAATTAAATTAGTAATTTTATAATATTTTTATAATTGTCTAAGTGAGAAAACCTCAAAAATGGTACGTGTTTTGTGGGTGCAGCCTTTGAAGGTCTTAATGCAAGAATCATGAAATGGGGTTTTGATAGAACGTATAGGTTAGTGTCTACTTGTACACCATACAATTTTTGTTTGAAGTGATCAAGGATTGAAAAAGTTATAGGAGAAACACTAACAGTGTGTTTTTTGAGTTGAGGAGTGATGACAGAAGATAAATAAGAAAAAAATAGAAAAAATTATGTATTCTTGTTAAAATTTACATATTTAGAATCTGCAAAAAAAACCATATCTGTTTCTAAAATCTCATAAAAAATGGAGGTGTGCAACACAATCAGACGAACCGTTAAACACGAGCATATTGAAAATATGGATATCATGCTGAATTTGCCATGGTTTATCATACTCCAAGGCACAGGCATGTTAATCCGAAGAAAAGTACAAAGAAGACACATAGGAATAGGAATTCCACGAAAGCATGGGTGGAGGCTTGGCCTTATCATTTGGAGGGAATAAAAATTTGAATTTGACAATACGCGCACGCGATTTAACACTAGAAAAAGCGTGTGCGTTATATAAACACAAAACGCGAGCGCGTTATGTCCATATAAATCGCGTGCGCGATATGTGAAACCAAAAAATAGCGCCAACATAATTTTGACATAATGCTTGGGATCATAATGCTTCTATTCTTCAAGTTGGCATACACTCCACATATAACATAAGGTTTATAGGTTCATTAATCTAAAATACATCAATTGGTATCACACAAATGATATAGAATGTGTGTGTATACTATTACTACTAGAAGTATTAGTATTAAACTAGTTACTAATTGTACACTGATTGGTGATGGGGAGAGGGATCTGGTAGATAACGATGCCTAGGGATTTCCACTAGTGACCTACTGCAACCTCTTCCATAGCCCTAATGACCTGCTACAATTTTCCAATGCATCATGTCTCCAGTATCATGCCAATAGTGGCAACCTTAGCTCCTTCAATGGCGACATCCGATGCTCCCACAGGTGTTTTATATGATACACAAATAATAAATCCCTCTTGTAGTGAAATAATTCATCATCATCGCCATCACCTTCCTCATCATCATCATCACCATCACCATCATCATTATCCTCATCATCATTATCATCATCCTCATCCTCATCCTCATCATCAACTTCATCATCACCATCATCATCATCATCAACATGATCATCATCATCACCATCAACATCATGAACATCATCATCACCATCGCCGTCATCATCATCATGAACATCGTCCTCATCACCATCGTTGTCATCATCATCATCATCATCCTCGTCATCATCATCATAATTCTTCATCATCATCATCATCATCACTTTCATCATCATCATCAACATTCATCATCATTCATCATCACCATCAACATCGTGAACATCATCATCATCATCCTCATCATCATCACCATCAACATCAACAACATCATCCTCATCATGAACATCATGAACATCATCATCATCATCCTCACCATCCTCATCATGAACATCATCATCATCATCCTCATCATCATCATCATCCTCACCATCCTCATCATGAACATCATCATCATCCTCATCATCATCATCACCTTCATCATCGTCATCATCATCATCATCATCATCACCGTCAACATCATGAACATCAGCATCCTCATCCTCATCCTCATCCTCATCATCATTCATCATCATCATCATCATCACCTTCATCATCGTCATCATCATCATC
>LPNX010311657.1:0-11289 GCA_001517045.1 Pseudotsuga menziesii | reverse complement strand
TATATATATATATATATAACCTCTGTAATAAGCTCCTGTAGAGTTTCTAAACATGGTTCAATATGTGTTTGAAATTTAATTCTTTAAATCCGAAGTCTGGATAATGGTTAACACTGATAATAACAATATGATAAAATAAAACTAACTTAGGGAAATATCAGGCGATAAGAGAGGGTTCGGTTCTAGTTGGAAAAATAATACTAACTAGGTTAGAGGTTTTATAACCGCTATTCAATGAAAAGAGAAAATCATTGTTTATAATTTAAATATTATCCTAACAGTAATGTTTGATCTAAAATCATTAAGTAATAAACATTAAAACTGACTATAATATCATGGGAAAATAATTACAGCTTTCCCTTTTTAGAGCAGTACAGAACAATTACCATTAAACTCTGTAGATACTGAACATACTTTATAAACAAAATACAAATATAGAATTAAAATCACAGATAAATAACAAAACAGTTAGAACGTGGATAATTTGCAGAAGGGGGACCAACAGCCAAAGGAGACCGTTCCACCCAACTGTCTCCTGAAGCAGCAAAGATTACTTGATTAGGACCCCCAAGCCTGTTCACTAAACCACTAGGACGAATATGGTTGCATATTAGCACACATAGAATTCTATGCAACTTAGCACTCAATAGCAAACTTAACTCAACAATTTCACTTTAGCTATCCCCTCATCGAATTCCTTGTGTGCCTGACTTTTCAGTTTGCAACAGTCACAAGGTTCATTCACTTGGAAAATAGAATGTAGTGAGCCTTCTACTCAATTCGATGGTATTCATAAGATTGCCTAGGTCTTTGGGTCAGTTTTGAAATTAAATGAGCTGCCTGCTCAGTTCCTCCTCTCAGGGAACATGACCACTTTTTTAGGGATTTTGCTTCCTGCAACAACTAGAAAGTGAAATGCTAGTGCTGCAACTTGTCAATTAGCCTTTAACAACTGCTCATTCCTTTTACCGAGTCAGTGAACACTCTTTCAACAATCTCCTTTGGATATGTGTCTCTTCTATTTAATTATTTAAATAAATAAATTCAATTACAGTCATCCTTGACCAACTTGGTCATAAAAACTTTACGATAATTTTAACATAATGTTTTCTCAAATAAATAAAAATATTTATTTTTCGGTTCTAGGTGGGTTACAGGTGTAGACCAATTGGCAGAGACGAGTTGTAAAGAATACAGAGCTCACCTACCAGTGGCCCATGGTTGGGGGCTCTGTGGGTTCATTGTCATAGTGATAGTGGACGAGATTCGGTGTCACATGAGCACCATCGACTAGAGAAATTGGTAATGAAGGATTGACATGGAAAGTTGTAAATAGAAAGTCATCGGTTCAAATCCTTAGTGGGTACTTATAAAAAAAAACTTTTAGTTGGTGAATATCTATAAACTCTTCCTTTTTTGCTCCACCTCATCCATTTCAAATTGTTAAATATATAAACACATATCAATATAATTAATTACAATTAAAATATAAATACATAGAGATATAATTACTACAATTAAAATAAATTTATATAATTAATTACAATTAAACATATTTTATTATAGTATATAAATAAAATTAATAAAAAAATACATAAATTAATATACAAATCATCTTTTGAATATATAATATATAAATGAAAATAATAAAATAATAAAAAAAACAATACATAAATTAATATACAACTGATCTTTTGAATATTGTAATTTTGATTAATCAATTTAGCATGTCTTTTACCTAATATTTCATTAAGGAACTCTAACTTTCAGACCCTTTTACCGAGAATTGAATACTAAAGCAAATACATTGTTTAAAAAAATTATTCTCGAGGAGGACGGATTACTTCACTATGAAGAATACTTGGAAAATGTTATTGTCTCTACTGGTTTTAAGCCCTGTCTTGTTTATAGTTTTTATTGTTTGTTTATGTTTCGAACATAGCTTTTTAAGTAAATTTGGCTTCTGTTTAATTGGAATTATTATGAGTTGTATGGTATAGGATGACAATGGATATTTTATTTATATAATGGGTTGTATTGTTTTGTAGTGTAGCAAGGATATTTAAGATGTAATGAGTATTTTTTTTAGATTGACCTATTTGCTCGACCATTTGCATCGATTGGACGGCCGACAACGTCGGATGTGACCGCTCACGCGAGCCAGATCATCCGATCGGTGCAAATGGTTGGTTAAGTAGTTTACTCCTTTTTTTTTATTCAATATGAATATAAAAAAACAAGTATTTTCTTTGTTGGAAAAAAATATTTCATCATACATTATAAAGTACAGAGTGTTGAAAAGTTCTTTCCAGCGTCGAAAAAGGATGCCTCCTATATTCCTATTTTTATTGATTATTGTACTTTAGTAGAAGAGTTTAAAATTCCATGCATTTGCAAATTTAATTTGACTATTTTTTGTGTTTTATATTTTAAATTTGTAAGAGTATATTTATATCCATGGATTAGTTATGAGGTAAAGGGGTCCTTTTCATTAACTCAATGATTTATCATTGGTGGTGTTATGGTTATTATAACGTTGTCGTTTTTTTTAAGAATGTTGTGTGTTCAAATTATAGTAAATAAAATTCTTTCTACTTGAGCATGTTTTTATGGTGGGAGCATTTTTGTGTTTGTTTGGTTTTAGGGGTATGGTAATTTTTAAAGGTTCTAAAAATATACCTAATTATAGTATTTTAGGTGATTATTTTAGATTTAAATAATAATTTTTATAGATAGGTAATCGAATATTAAATATGAAATATATAGTTTAATACTTAATATCTAAATTTTGGTGAATATTATACTAAAAACACATTTTATGTAAATATATAGCCGATATTGGAGAGTAAAAATGGCCAATCAACGAATTTATTTTTCGGAAAAAAATGTCCAAAAAATAGCCAATTGACAAAATTTCGTCCTTAAAAATTACCCTACCTAGGGGTTTGATTCTATTCTTGCTTTGAATGTTGTTAAGTTTTCTTTGTATACTTTGTATCGTTTCCTATATCATTTTGACTAGATTAGTTAAAATAAAACCTTGATCCTTCTTCGTAACATGTTTTCCTTGCTTTTATTGTAATTCACCTTTCTTGAGAGCGGAACCTTAAACACTATACATTATATAGTGAACTAACCTTGTCAGATGAACTCTGTGAAATATTCTTCAAGGTTAGTGGTATAAGTTCCCAATTAGTGCATCAACCATTCCACACCTAGCACCATATCTATCTCATCAAGTGGTAGAGTGTAGAATCTTGTTTATAGATTAAACTTGGATTTGAACTAAGACTTTATGGCATTTACCTAGTCTTTTGAGATTTTGTCCATTAACAGTCGTACCTATGAGGTATTTGGCAGGACATACAAAAGGTTTAGTTTTTTAATGACATTGATGTCTATATATTTATGAGTACTACTAGAATATATGAGTACCATTATGTTTTTATATTTTATGACTCCTTTAAGCTTCAAGGTTTTAGATTGTAATTTCCTATCATGAAATTGTAGGTTTACTTTCTCATTAACTTGGAATTACTCAGATCTTATCAACCTTTATTGAATGAGGTGGAATGTATTTTTTATTCAATCATTGTATCCCATCTTTATAAGTAGTAGTTTCTTTTGGGAACACCCGATCTTCGCTTTTATTTTTAGGGGGTGCAAGAAATTGAAGCTATTAATGTTGTTAACATTGTTTTTTATTAGTTGTTAGTATTCATTTTTTTACTTCATTGGGTTGCTTTGTTCTACCATGTCTTCCTTCATGAACCGTGATAGAAAAGTTCGAACTTACCAATGGATATTTGTAAGTAATCGGTTCTATCATTGACTTGTATCGTATTTTAATTAGTTAACGGAATCCTTCTTTATGCCTATTAATTATCCTTGATGTGTTGTCCTTTTTAGAGTATGGATTGTACCCGATTGTGTTTTCAATCACTAGGTTCAATTTCCCTCCTTCATTTTCATCCACTATTTTCAACTTGTGTATTAACCTTTCTTGACATAAACGTTTTACATGTGTGACAATTATTTCCCTTCTTTATTAATTATAGCTATAATCTTTGGGAATATTTGAATAACTTGCCAAATATGTACCTATTTCCTATTAATTAGTCATTTTTTATGAGTTATTTTTGCAACTTCACAATCAAATCCATAACTTTTACAATGTTATTAGCTCCATTTCATAACAATGAACATTTGATTATACTTAAATAACCCATTTGGTGGAGACCTCTTTGCAGGCCCTTGTTAAAACTCTTATATATGGTATATAAATATTTGTATGAAGATTATTTTATTTTAAAAAAATCCATTTTCTAAGGTAAATTAACTTATAATTAAAATGTTGAGGTTTAAAAAATAAAAATCTATAAGCAGTAAAACCAACTTGATTAGTTTTTCCAAAGTATAAAAATTAAAAAGACATTGATTTTGGTACGGATGGAGTTGAAGAGATGGTAGTTGAGTGTACCACTAGCGATGATCTATGGGTCTAACAGAAGCTGGTGGTTAAGTTTAAAAAATGGTAGCCTAAGTTCATGTTGAGGCCTGGAAAATCCCAGGTATCGACAGTAGGGATTCTCCCCAATAACCGCTCCCAATTAGCTCGTTTATTGTTTGGTATGGGGACTCCGTCCGGTTTACGGTCCGGCTACCGTAGAGTTAAGTAACAGTTTAAATCCGTTTTACCAGTTGCGGCCCGGTCCACCGTTTATGTCATTTTTTTTATGTTTATAAATGATATGCAAGTGCCTAAATTTAAATGAAGCTTGATTAGGAAACAAATGGTTCACAATGTGATGCGTAGGTTCTTACCTCCCATCTTATCTCCTTTGTTCCTGAATAACAGAAAGCAAATAACAACTAAGCTAAAATTATCTAATACTAACTAACCTATCCCTATGGAGAAAGATGATTATTCGTATGAGTAATGTATTGTATTCCATGCACACAGAATTTTACAGATAGCTGATATAATTCAGAATACATAGAACACAACAGAAAGATTAACATAGAGATAACTCATTGTTTATTAAAACATTCATTACCCATTTTGCTGCATAAGATTCAAGACAAAGGAATGAAATCATTCATGACTAAGAAATAGTTCAGAGTTAGAATGATCTCACAAATTTGCATAGTCAGCTAACATAGAAATAGTTCTATTTAGCCATCCACACAACATGCATTTGAAACTCAACAGCTCCTTCTCCAGCAGAAAAAATGTGATCCTCTTTATTATAATCAGAAATAATTCCTCTTACAATAAGTGTTTCACATGAGACAACTAGAAAAGTCCCTTCTCTCTTCGACCTCAACAATATTTATACATCTCAAAAAGACTCTTGACCTTCATGTCCCTTGGGCTCCCTTTACATTCAATTACACAAAATTTGTCTTTTAGTATATTCACTAATTAAAGATAAATACAAAATTTATAACAAATATATTTCCATGTGTACAAAAAGACAAAACAATTTAAATGGGCCCATTCAATTCAACAATAAATTGCTTCCATGCCTTAGCATCGGATGCAATTATCTCAAACTTGGTTGGCTCCAAGAATCTAACAGTAACTTCATGTTCGGAAGCCTGAGCCCTTATGTCGGCCATCCTTGCTAGGAGTAGTCGAAGCTGATATTCTAGGAGGCAGTTACTCACTGCAGCTTGAGCAATCACATTCTTAAGCACCCTTTCATCTAAGTTCTTTATCGACTGTATGCTGAGCTCGTCTTCCTAAAACCTAGTATGTAAATGCTGCAAATATTCTTCATGAGGTGGAAGATCATCCAGCCTCCTCTTAGATGACACCTGACATTTGTTATAGGTGGTAAGAACTTTCTTAAAAAACTCCCTACATTTATCTACTATCTTCTTGACTGCCTCTATCAACTTTTCAGCAGCTCTATTGTTGAAATCTATCAGCTCATACTCAAGCTGCAGTCTTTCTGGAGCTTTGATTGGTGTGTTTTCCAACTGCTCCTGAGTTGTTTCCAACCATGCTAATCGTCCTTAAATAACTTCTACAACATCTTGAGTTATGTCTTTGAATTCTGCAACTGTGTTTGAAATTTCCTGCAGTCGATCTTCTATTTGTTTTACTTTGAAAACTTCTTCTGCTATCTGTACCTACATTTGATAAATCTTATTCTTGAGAAAGAGTGCCTGCTTTGTTAGGGGTGCAATATCTGCCTTTTGTTCATTTTTTGTCTTTAATAAGGCATTGTTTCGGGCTTCTAGTCCCGTTACTTGGGCTTCATATTGTTTTTCCCTTTGATCAGCTACAGACATTTGTGCTTCCAGCTCTGCAATTTTGTTTCCCAACTCCCCTTTTTACTTAATAAGGTTCATGTTGGACTGCTTCAAAGTATCATGTTCTTCTCCTAGAATTTGATAATATTGCTGCAAATTTTCATAGTCTGAGAGAGTATCTTCATACTTTCTCTTGGATTCTCTGCAGACTCTTTCTTCTTTACTCAAGACTACTTTCATCTCGGCCATTTTGCCCTTGAACTGCTCAAGGGTCTCCGTGAGTTTGTCAATATTGTGAGCATTTGCATATGCATTTGCAATGCCCAAGGAGGCCAATTTCTTTGGATTATATTCAACATTTTTCACTATTGTTCTCCCTGCTACTGTGGTGACTGGGGGTTGGTCTCCCATTTTCAGATTCTTCTATGTTCCCCACACGATTGACTTCATTTTGAAATCAAACTGTACATCCTCTAGACATGCAACCTCAAACTGTTTTGATGGGGTGAATGGCACCAACTCTAACTCAACTAAAGGGAGATGCCCTCCAATAAGTATGGTTCCTGAAGTGGATGGAGGGTCTTCTGGGTGATCCTAGGCAGGGCTTTGTTCTTCCATACAATCTTTTAGGTCTTGTACTTCTTGTCCTGGATTCAAAGCTTCTTAAGCTATGGCCTTTTCTAGCTCAGCAATCTTATCTTGAATAGATTCCTCTTTCTTTCTCTTTTCTTTACTGACAGCTTATTCTTCTTCTTCTCACTATTTTTCCTCAGCTAAGAGCTTTCTATCCCCTTCTGCCATTCTTCAGGTAGTCTCTTCTTTTACTTTCTTAGAAGCTTCCTCTTCTTGACTCTTTGATACTAGATTGTTGCTTCCGCTTCTTTTATCCCCAACTGCTATGGTATTCAGCTTCAGCTTCTTGTTCAGGAAGGTCAGGCTATAAGGTTCCTATACTTCTCTTCTTCTTTGTCTATGTAGTCAGTATACTCAAAATTTACTTTGAGTGTTGCCTTATAGGCAACAACCTTTCCTTGAGAGTCATTCCAATGAAAACCCTTTTCCCCAAAATGGAAATTTTCAAGCTCCTTAACAAATTCAGGGGCATTCTTGACCTTGGTAAATTTGTAACTACCCACATAGAAGGTTAAGGGTGGGAACACAACCTTCTTCAGATTGAACAGGTGGCTTCCGAATTCATTCAGAAATAGTTTTCTAACAGCTTCTTTGTGGACTATATAATCAGTGGCGTACTTTGGTAGCAATAAGGGAGCTTTCGTTCCCCCATACATCCTCAAATATGTGCCTTCTTCTGAGAAAAATTAATCCCCATATCCCTTAATATACTCAAAGGCTCCTTCAAATAAGCACGGACATTCTTCCAGAAAAATCAACTTGTATAAGGGCATCGGGAATTCCTCACAAATCACCTAATAGTGATTATGATATTTATGAGACCCCAATAGTTGATAAGTTGTATATATAGGGGCTTTCCCTCCCTTCCATGTACACTTTATCCCCTCAAATCGTTGGTGGTATAGTATGCAATCTACTAAGAATGAAGGCATATAAAATTCAGACTTGTCAAGGTGTAGACCTTCTTCAGCTGCCTCGATGGAGGTGGACAGATTTTTGGCTATTGTGTTGGCCCAGTTGAAAATTGTTCCTTTCATAGCTATATGGTAGATCAGTGCAGTCCACCCAAACTTGTAAAACTTCCCATCAGCCCTACCATAAATAATGTTCAACAACAACACTATTAATCTGTATGGGGTCTTGAGATGAGTTGTCTCATACTCCCCCGACTGCTTGTTTCTAAATTTTCCTAATAAAATTTTTCAAGGGAATAAAGGTAATTCACAGTTAAATCCAAATGGCCCTAGAAATAAAGAACGTATTAATAATCACAGTAATTACACTAAGAATAATGAATGAAAAGAACCAGTAAAATGTTGGGAATGTAATGGTCCTCATTATGCATTAGTTTGCCCCAACTGGAAGAAGACTGTCAACAACATACATACGGTGCAGGAGGAGATGTATGTTGGTGATCTAGCAAGGACAATGCCCAGGATCAACGAAGCACTGGAAAACAGGCAGGCGGATAATGAAACTTCCATGGTGGAAGTGGCAGGTAATCTGAATCAAACACCTGTATCTATTTTAATTGACCCAGGGGCTAGTCTAAGTTATATTTCTCCTTATTTAATAGAAAAATGCAATCTATCAGAAAATTTTGCAAAGTCATGGTTAGTTAAGCTAGCTACTAGTGCAAAAAGAAAAGTGATTAGTTTTGTAAAAGATTGTACTGTAAACATGGATCAATTTGAAACCTCTATGAAGCTTAATGTACTACCTTTAGGTTTATAGGATATGTTAATTGCTATGGACTGGTTAGAACAGCATAGAGTAGTTCTGAACTATTTCGATAAAACTTTTACTTGTGTGAATAATGATGGAGAAACAGGAAACATAAGAGGAATCCCTAGGAAAACAACTATCAGACAGATCTTTGCTTTGCAATTAAAGAGAGTTGTTTGAAAGGGTTGTAAATCTTTTGTTGTAACTGTAATCAACAAAGATAAACTAAAACTGGAAGACATTCCAATCCTGAGGGGGTATTCGGATGTATTTCCGGAAGAAATTCTGGGACTGCCTCCAAAAAGGGAGTTAGACTTCACTATTGAGTTGGTACCTGGTGCAATGCCCAGCTCAAAAGCCCCTTCTCGGATGAATATATTGGAATTAAATGAATTAAAATCACAATTAAAAGAACTTATTGATAAGAATTATATCAGACCCAGTATGTCTCCTTGGAGAGCACCTGTTATTCTCGTTAAAAAGAAGGATGGTACTCTATGTTTATGTATTATTACCATCAACTTAATAAAATGACCATTAAAAACAGATATCCATTTCCATGCATAGATGATCTATTTGATTGACTACGTGGAGCGATTGTATTTTCGAAGATCGATTTACAATCTGGTTATCACCAGGTCCGAATCAAAGATGAAGACATCTTTAAAACAACTTTTAGGACCAGATATGGTCACTATGAGTTTGTTGTTATGCCATTTGGGCTTACTAATGCCCCGATTGTCTTCATATGTCTAATGAATAATGTATTGCATAAGTACCATGACAAGTTCGTGGTGGTATTCATTGATGACATTCTAATTTATTCTAAGTCCAAAGAAGAAAATGAAGAGCACTTAAAACTTGTTTAACAAGAATTACGAGAACATCAGCTTTATGCAAAATTTAGTAAGTGCGATTTCTTTAAGGATAAAATACAGTACTTGGGTCATGTAGTAACCAAAGAAGGAATCTCAGTTGATCCAGAAAAGATAAAGGCGATTGAATAATGGCCAGTCCCAAAGGACGTGACTAACGTATGGTCATTCATGGGAATTACTAGCTATTATCGAAGATTCATTGAAGGGTTTTCAAGAATTGCAAATCCCATAACTTCTTTACAGAAGAAAGGGAAGAAATTCGAGTCGAGTCAAAAGTGTGAAGAAAGTTTTAAAATGTTAAAAGTATTACTAACTACTGCACCAATCTTAAGAATTGTTGATCCTATAAAAGACTTTATAGTATGTACTGACGCATGCAACAATGGTCTAGAAGGAGTTTTAACTCAGGAAGGACACGTCATTGCATATGAGTCTAGGAAGGTTAAGATTCATGAGAAAAAATATGCAACCTACGACTTAGAGTTGGCTGCCATCATATGGGCCTTAAAGATGTGGCACCATCACTTAATCGAAAGAAAGTTTCTATTAATGACAGATAATAAAGGGTTAAAATATTTGTTGGATCAACCTAACTTAAACGCAAGGCAAGCTAGGTGCCTAGCTTTCCTTAGCAAGTACGATTTTGAAATCCAACATATTAAAGGAAAAGAAAATAAGGTTGTTGATGCTCTAAGCAGAAATGCAAAACTAAACTTTGTAGCAGCAATCAGCACCTATAAAACATATTTAGAAGAACAGCTAGAGGAAGGAGTGAGATTGGATGAAAACTACCAGAAATTACAAGCAAAAGTAACAGAAAATTTAACTGAAAGTTTAAGTACATGGTATAGTCTAAACAAAAAAGGATTATTACTATATAAAGACCGACTCTATATACCTAATGTACCCAAGATTAAGTTACTGATTTTAAACAAAAATCATAAGACTCCTTACTCAGGACATCCTAGTTATCAAAAGACTATAACCATGTTAAGGAAAGATTATTTTTTGCCAAACATGAAGAATGAAGTAGCATAATAGATTGCCAAGTGCTTTGAATGTTAGCAAGTTGAGACTGAACACCAGCATCCAGCTGGGTTACTTCAGCCATTGCCTATCCCTAGATGGAAGTAGGAAATAATCAGCCTTGATTTTATTACAGGACTACCTAGAAATCAAAATTTGAATGACTCGATAATGGAAGTCGTTGATAAACTTAGTAAAGCAGCTCATTTTATACCTGTAAAAACTACTTACAAGGCTGCTAATATTGTTGATATATTCCTGAAACAAATTTTTCGTTTACATGGGATACCGAAAGTAATAATTTCAGACAGAGACCCTAAGTTTACGGGAAATTTCTTGAAGTCTTTGTTTAAAGGACTGAATACTACTTTTAAATTTTAGTACCTCTTTCCATCAGTAGATGGATGGATAGACTGAAAGAGTGAATCAGGTATTGGAAGATATGCTCAGAATGTATGTTAAGGAACAACTAGGTAAATGGGAAGATTACTTACACTTGGTAGAGTTTGCTTACAACAATCACTACCAAGCTTCAGCAAGATACAGTCCATTTGAATTTTTGTATGGCAGGAAGTGCAATACCCCCATCTCATGGAGTAATCCAGTTGACAGGTTAGTATTAGGACCTGAACTATTAAAAGAGATGGAGTTAATTGTAAAACAAGTGCACATTAGAGGAATTTTGGGGTCTAAAATGGGCCTCCTAAGGAAAATAATAAAATAATAGTTAAAATAATAAAATAATATTGATTAATTTTGGAGGAAG